>JBBPBX010081451.1:0-15950 GCA_038048925.1 Garcialebias charrua | reverse complement strand
ATATATATATATATATATATATATATTCATTCATTCATTCAACCATTATTTATACAGGCTAGCCTCATTGAGCCACGGGGACTCATTTACAAGAGGGACCTGTCTCACTCAGGGTCAATTTAGAGTTACCAATCAGCCTAACATGCATGTTTTTGGACTGTGGGAGGAAACCGGAGCACCCGGAGAAAACCCACACATGCACGGAGAGAACATGCAAACTCCACCCAGAAAGGCCCCCGGACCGGGATTTGAACCGAGGACCTGCTCGCTGAGAGGCAGCAGCTCTACCAGTTGTGCCACCGTGCTGCCCCAAAAATGCTGGTGTTCATCATTTGTTCAGAATTGTTTTCTGACTTTGCTGATTATTTTCTTTAATCTGAAAATTTCTTGGTCAGTGAACCCAGTTTCTGTTTTGTGCCTTATGTAATGTCTGGCTGAGTCATAAGTTCTCAGGTTTGGAAAGTGACTTTCAACTTTAACTCCTCTCAGTCCTTTTGCCTGTTTGAGGAAGGACAGTAAAGTTTCCACAGGATAACGGGGTTCAGTCAGCCTGTGACACAGAGTCACTAGACTAGACTCCTCACGTTCAAAGCTATCCACAACCTTGCCCCTCCTTATCTATCTGACCTCCTCCAAATCTCCATCCCATCACGCTCTCTCAGATCCTCCTCTTCACTACATCTCCATGTACCCTCTGCCCGCCTCTCCACCATGGGGAGCAGGGCCTTCACCTGCTCTGCCCCTCACCTCTGGAACGCTCTACCGCCAGACCTTCGAAACACCACCTCCCTTTCTCTGTTCAAGACTGCCCTGAAAACACATCTCTTTAGACTAGCTTATCATTAACTTTACTAAATGTATTTTTATCTTCCATTTTATATCCTTTATGTATTTTATATTTCAATTTGTCGCTGATAATGTTTGCTCTGTATTACACTGTGTTGGTTTGTTAAGTGTCCTTGGGTGTCCTGAAAGGCGCTTTTAAATAAAATTATTATTATTATTATTATTACTAGAGCACCAGTCCTCACTGTGTCCACTCCCTCATCTCTGTACACATTTTGCTGGCCCGCGTGCAGCATCTTCAACATTTTTTTCTCTTCCCTTGTTTCTTCACCTGGTTTGGGGGTCCCAGCTCCATCTCTTCTACAGCCGCCCCTGCAGGAGGCAAAGGAGCTGGTGTAGGAGAAAGCATGCTTTCTCCTACACCAGCTCCTTTGCCTCCGTTCCTGCACTTTTTATTTCTCCATTCACCTCCACTTTCTCTTCCTTATCACCAGCGGTGGGTGGGGGACCGGCCGTGTGCACCCCCCCTCCCCCGCCGGCAGCGGGACCGGCTGCGCGCACCCCCCTCCCCCGCCGGCAGCGGGAGGGGACCAGCCGCGCTGATGCGTATAGATAAAATCATCCAGTTTTACATGAAACCTGACAAGAACAGTTTTCTCCTGTGTGAGACAACGTGTTTGAGACTCAAAAAAACTTAGGGGGCGGGGCCGGAGGCTCCCGGGGCCCCTAAAATCCCGGGGCCAGGGGCTCCAGCCCATGGTAGCCCCTACGAAAATCCGGGCGTGCCACTAAGAGTTTCAGAGACCAGGGTGTATCACTACACATGGTTTTAAAACTAATTTACCAGTACAAAATATTGACCCCAACTTGTGCTCATACTGGAGCTCCAGTCATATCTACAAACCGGATCAGAGACAAAGAGCAGCCCTGACAGCGTCCAGCCTGTTCTGGGAACAAGATGGACTTTGTGCTGAGATTATAAGCATAATAATAATAATAATAATAATAATAATAATGAATTCAATTTATAACGCGCTTTTCATTAGTGAAAATCTCAAAGCGCTACACACATTGAATGTTACACACATTCATACACCGGTAGCGGCAGACTACCATGCAAGGTGCTTTCCAGTCCTACCGGGAGCAACTCGGGGTTAAGTGTCTTGCCCAAGGACACAACAACACATGGTGTGGGGAACCGGGATTCGAACCGCCAACCTTCCGATCGGGGGACGACTGCCATTACCACTACGCCACGGCCGCCCCGTATAGCACTTGTCTTGGTTCAGCAGGGACTGGATAGCCTTTAAAGTGACACTCCTATTAACTCAGTCATTTGGTTAAAAAATAAATATAAATAAAGCCCCAAAATGTATGTTTCTTATTTCTTCAACACTATAAAAAGAGGCAATTAAAATAAAGTACAATTTATTTTAATTCAGGTAAATTTCATGTTTATAATCCAAAACATACTTAATTCAATATCCAGTCAAAAACTATTTATTTTGTATTTACTTGATGGCATTTTATAACACACACACAATCCTAATAGAGTCAATCTTCAGCTGGACTAAAGTCAAAACGTAACACTTTTCAGGGTGGGGGGTTGTCACAGGGCAGCCAAGTCCAGCTTGCTCTGCCAACACCTCGAGGATGGGCGTTTATGAATTGTGCATGCATGTTTGTTTGTTAGGCTGAGTACGGTAGGTGGATGAACTGGGTGTGGTGTGTACAGACAAGCACACACACTAGCCCATCACACATGACAACCTGTCAGCCTGTCAAGCCCTGAACTCCAGGCAAGCTGGCAGGATTGGAGAAGCAGCTCTGTTTGATGTATGTCATTATGGACTTGAGCGTACGGTGGATTTAAAGATGTTATGAGTCAAAAACATCTGAAACTGAATATACTGTATGTGTAAGTCTCGGTATTAAATGTCTGCTCCACTCATGAAAAAACATTCATCCATTTAGAGTCCAAGAATTGTTCTTGTTTTTCAGACCAGACAAAGTGAAGCAGTAAAGAATGTCCATCTGTCCCTGTTGGTCAAAGGCTCTTCCATCACAGTATATCATAATGACAGTGTGAGAGGACGAAGATGCAGCACACAGTTAGCTGGGCAGCCCTTACTGACCTTAGCCCTCAATACTACAGCGACCCTCGTTTGTTACACTTCATCCAGAGATGTCTGGAATGTTGACAGGTTGAATGTGTGGATACCTCACAATAAGTTAGACAAGAGGTACATTGTCACATTTTCTGCCAAAGTTCCTGCTCTGTTTATTTCTCAGCTCCTGTCAGTATCCACGTCTGCTCCTGTCAGCTTTCACCATGCCCACTCTGTCTCATCACTGCAATCAGCCTTCATGACATTCACCTGTTTTCCCCAGTATTTAAGCTCCATGTTCACAACCACTCAGTACGAGATTATTGAAATCCTTCGGGTCACTATGTCAAGCCACAGTTCTGTCCGTCTTGCCTGGTTTTGACTTCCTGCCTGTTTCACAGATTTCTCGCCTGGCTTCCTCCTAGCCTGTTTTAGATTATACTCTCTGTCTACGATAACGACCTCTGCTTCTCTGACCATGCTAAAAGGATTTTGTTTTGGACTCAGCTTTGGATTACTGATCTCCTGTGTATGAAACTCACCTGTCTCTCTGGATCTACCTGTCGGATAGCCGTTAAAATTACGTGCTGCTCGGCGCTGCTTCTCTGCCTCTCAGTCTTCATTGTCAGTGACGTCATCATCTCCAACTCCCTCAAGGAGCCCCTCCCGCACCTGTCAGTGAAGGTTGGTGATGGTCTGAATACTTGTCTGAATACTTGTCTGATCATTGTCAGAAAAGATCAGTTCATTAACTGTTCTATCTCTTCAGATTGGCCTGGCCCAGGGACTTCGACCTCCACCAGCAGCTGTGTTATAATAAACATTTTAAATCTTCCTGTTGTCTGTGGTCAAAATTAAATCCTAAAAACTGGTCATTGTCTAATAATAATAATCTCACCAAAATGGATTCATCACAGACACAGGAATGGCATGCTGGTGTAGAGGGTGCCATAGTGAAGTTAGAAACTGATATGCAGGAAATGATGAATATTCTGCGTGACATGTCTCAGCAAACTGCCTCACGGGCTCCAACTCTGACTACTACTGTCCAGACTACAACCCCACATCACGTTTCCCCCAGTCAGGAGCCCCGTCTGCCCCCCCACCCCACCCCCCCACCGAACTGTTTAAAGNCTCTTTCTAACACAATGTGAAATACATTTTGAACTTCAACAATCTTCTTTCCCTCCTGAGCGGTCCAGAGTGTCTTATGCTATTTCACTTCTCTCAGGTAAAGCCAAATCTTGGAGTGCAGCTGAGTGGCAAAGAGATTCTAGTTGCTGTTACTCATTCAGAGACTTTGGTAATGAACTTTGTAGAATATTTGACCCTGTTCTGCCTGAGAGGGAGGCAGCTCGTAAGTTGTTTTCTGTAAAGCACGGCGGGAAACGAGTGACTGAATATATATAATAGAGTTTCATGTCATAGCTGCTGAAAGCCGATGGAATGAGGAGGCACTAACTGATGCTTTTTTTCTGAGGTCTCAACGACAATATTAAAGATGAATTGGCTACCTAGGATAACCCGGATTCCCTCAAGTCTTTGGAAGACCTTGCCACATGGTTTGATCTCCACCTCTGGGAGAGACAGTGCGAGAGAGAAGACAGAGCTTAGAGAGCAGCTCAACTCAGGGGTGAGTCAAGGATCTACAGGACCTTCACTGCCAAAGCTCCACCTGTTTCCACACCAACTCTTCCATCATCAAAGGAACCCATGCAGCTGAGCAGAAGCTGCCTCACTCCCGAAGAGAGGGAAAGGAGGAGGATATATCATCTTTGTTTCTACTGTGGGGTGGAGGAGCACACCGTTGCTAGATGTGCATCAAAAGGTCAGACTCAGTAGGTAGGAGGAGGATCCTACTGAATCATATCAGACAACCCACCTCCTCATCACCTTTTTTTTCATTCAACCTTTATGTAGACATGTTAATCCAATTGAACCTCGAGGACTCATTTACAAAAGATACCTGATTTCTTAACAATGAGTGATGACAGCAATGGATAACGACAACAATAGACAATCATAAAATAGGCATACCGTACAAATTTAAGTTGCTCTTTTTTTTAACAAATCGAAACAAAATAGCAACCAAAAGGACAATCAAGAGGAATAGCAGCAAAAAAACAGTTAGATCACAACACAAATTAGAAAATTAAAACCAGGAACATGTCTGCATTAGCTTTTGCCAGGTACTTAACAGGGTTTTAAAGTCACTTAGAGAGATCAAGGTCGAGAAATTCAGATCTTTTTGCAAGGTATTCCAGGAAACAGGAGTGGTGTAGGGGAAGGCCCTTTTGCCTAGTTTAGACCTCACTGAGGGAACACTGCAGGTAATAATGTCCTGAGAGTGCACGCTGTAGCTACATCCATCCATCCATCCATATCTTCTTCCGCTTATCCGGGGTCGGGTCGCGGGGGTAGCAGCCTAAGTAGGGAGGCCCAGACTTCCCTCTCCCCAGCCACTTGGAGCAGCTCCTCCGGGGGAATCCCAAGGCGTTCCCAGGCCAGCCGAGAAACATAGTCCCTCCAGCGCGTCCTGGGTCTTCCTCTGGGTCTCCTCCCGGTGGGACATGCCCGGAACACCTCACCAGGGAGGCGTCCAGGAGGCATCCTAACCAGATGCCCGAGCCACCTCAACTGGCTCCTCTCGATGTGGAGAAGCAGCGGCTCTACTCCGAGTCCCTCCCGGATGACTGAGCTTCTCACCCTATCTCTAAGAGAGAGTCCAGCCACCCTGTGGAGAAAACTCATTTCAGCCGCTTGTATCCGAGTGTAGCGAGTGTAGCTGTAGCTACACTCGCCCAGAAATGTTAAAGGAGATGTATGAGGGCAGCAGACCGAGAAGTGATTTAAAGATGAAAATGTACCAGTGGAAGAGTCTGTGTGAAGTTAATGATGTCCAGTTAACCAGTGAATACAGGGTGCAATGATGGGTACAGTAGTTAAAGCCAGTTGTGAATCTTAATGCACTGTGATAGACAGCATCCAGTATCTGCAGGGTGCTTATAGGAGTGTTCATGTAGATAATGTCACCGTAGTCAATGGAGGGAAGGAAAGTCACAGTTACAAGGCGTTTTGTAGCCCAGGGTAAAATCTGCCCTTAAGTACTTTCTTTACTTTAGATGCTTTAGATGCATCACCAGTGCGTTTAATATGATAATCATGTGATCACAATCACCTGATCCATTCAGTCAATCACGTTGTCGGGAGTGGTAATACAGGCCTGCTCCAGCTTTCCCCAATCAGGTGTGAGGGGGAGAACTGGAGACAAAGCTGTAACTGGTTTGTACCTCCAAACAACTTGTTTCATTCTCTTCTGTATGGACTTTAAGGCTCACTATACAAATATGTTACAGATCTCAACTACCAGTGAGTTTGGCCGGAGCCATGAAGTTTGTCATGCACTGAACTCTGAATGGAATTGGTCAGGTGACCCTTTTTGGGTTTAAAGGATGGCAAACTAGCTAAATTTGACTGGGAGCCAGAAGAACCTGCAATCCCTCCATACTGGTCTGGTAGGAGGCTGTTACAGTCTGTGCTTTTCCCCCTCCATCTCCCCATACTGACACACAAACATCATTACTCATCCCTTCTCCATTGTGGACAACTTGCCCATGGACATTTCTCTTTGGATAGTTGAATAAATAAAATCATGGACTCTTTGTTCAATGTGTGTCAGTTTGAAAATGTACTGACCAGTACCATTTATTGATGGGAAATGTACTTGTATGACTCTTTTTTTTTTTTTTTTGCATTTTCAACAAACCTTGTGCACAGCAACTTTTAAAGCTAACTTCAGTATTGTGTGTATATAGTTCGATTTATTTTCTGGGTTATTCTGTGTATGTTCAGTTTTTTGTGGTGTTTAATTTTTCCAAATACATGGTACTGAAACCAATAATTCTGTGTTGTTTTATTAATTATTGACATCAGCTCCAGTTGTCATTCCTAGTCTTTTGAGTTTGCATAACATCTAGCTTTAGTATTTTAATCAGTGCTACAATTTCCTAGCGTTCAGAGTTTGACAGGATCTATTTCTGAAAAAGAAACCCAATTTAACTTTCAATTTCCTTAGTAGGTTTTCCACGTGAAGCTTAAAATAGAGATGTGAGTCGACCAAGATACCCAAATATTTATAGGAATCGACAAACTCAATAAGGACACCATTTGAGGATAAAACCAGAAGAATAACTGCTGGGACCGACTTTCTGATTAAAAAAAGCATCCCTTTAGTTTTATCAGCATTTAAGACAAGCTTGTCATCATCTCCAACTCCCTCAAGGAGCCCCTCCCGCACCTGTCAGTGAAGGTTGGTGCTTGTCTGAATACTTGTCTGATCATTGTCCATGAAGTTCAGTTCATTAACTCTTCTATCTCTTCAGATTGGCCTGGCCCAGGGACTTCGATCTCCACCAGCAGCTGTGTTATAATAAACATTTTAAATCTTCCTGTTGTCTGTGATCAAAATCAAATCCTAAAAACTGGTCCTTGTCATACATAGTACATGTGTAAATCCTGAAAATTTACAGTACAGATCTTTGATCTCTGGATAAGTGGTCTATAAATCATATTTTCCTAAGTGAGTTCTCTTTCTCAGTTAAAGAAAAAAACTTGAATAGTTCTCATCATTTTGTTCAATTTCTATATGCGTACTGTAGTTGTGGAGGATAAACGGTTGAAGAGACACCTTAAGAAATGTCCAGGGTGTATCACCTTACCCATTCTTGCAAAAATGTTCTTGATATTATGGTAATTTAATAACAACAACAATATTGTTATTATTATTACAGTATTAATATTATTATTTTCTCAGCATTTCTTCATTTATTGCTGGTTCATTCACCAAGGGCCAAACAGGTCCCTCAGGTTTAATCTCTGCACTTGGCTGGTGTTCAGCCGGTACTCGTCAAAGTATGTAAGTATGCTATACTGTATTTGTTTATACTCATCTGCTCACACATACTCTGTTCGTGCTCCTGTTGTTCGGCGTGTTGTTTTTGCACTATTAGTGCTTAATGTATTCTTAATTTTTCATATTTCTTGGTTCATATCTTAGATCTTACTACTACTTTTCTTTATAATTTTTCCTCTTGTTGGATGTAACTGGGACCTTGTGTATACAATTTAGTTTCACCACATGTACCAAATGTGGTGTGAATGACAAATAAAGAAACTTTGACTTTGATGTGAGCGGTCCCTAGCAGTATGGAAGCAGGAATGGTACATATTTAAAATTAAAATGGATTAATAGAAAGGCTTTTTAGTTTCAAAATAAAGCAGCATGTTTTGACTCAAAAATAAAATTTATAATGAATAATTCAAACTGCATTTTCATTTTCTTCTTTGAGACTGCTCAATTTGTAAATTAATTAAAATGATGAATGAAATAATGTTTAACATTTAATTTTCAAAATATGTCCTAGTAAAAAGTGACCAAAATTCATTTTGAAATGTCAATTTTGAAAATTAAAATGAAATAGCAGAAATGCTTTTTCATTTCAAAGTCAAGCTGCATGTTTTGACTCATGAATAAAATTAAAAATAAATCATTTTCATTTTCTACATCTAGACAGCTCATTGTGTAAATTAATCAAAATGATAAATAAAATAACATTTAACATTTAATTTTCAAAACATGTCCCAGTAAAAAGTGACCAAAAATCCTTTTGAAATGTCAAATGTGAAAATTAAAATGTATTAGAAGAAATGCTTTTTTCATTTGAAAGTCAAGCTGCATTTTTTGACTCCTAATAAAATGAAAAAAAAAAAATCATTTTCATTTTCTTCTTCAAGATTGTTCATTCTGTAACACAACTACAGAGGAAACTGCTTTTTCATTTTCACCCCCACCCCCTGCAAAAAGTGTAGCACAAATCAATCTCATTTGGCAAATCCAAGTGTCGCAGGAGAGTGACGTCAGTGCTGCTTAACCCCGCCCACTGAATCACTGATTGGCTATAGAGCTTTGGAGCGCACTGACTGTGTGGGGGTGTTGGGGGTGTGTCTGTCTCGACCACCACCTTACTGCCCTCAGAAAAAAAAGTATTTCTCTCTTATGTTTTTCTATTGTTGATTGTTTAAGGAAATTCTACCATTGCTGTTCATCATTATTTAGTTTATAGCAGGTTGCTTTTGTAAATGAGTCCCCGAGGCTCAATGAGATTTACCTGACTAAATAAAGGTTGAATGAATGACCACTAACCACTCTCCTCTATCCTGCACATTCGTTCCTGCCCGTGGGTTCCTTCTCTGCACCAGAACCAGTCAGTCAACTGAAATAAAAACTTTATTTAATTGTCTCACTGTTGTGGTGATTTTAGTCCGGTCATTTGGGGTTTGGTACAGAACTATCTGGCCAAAATAATGGACCACTCACCTTCTGAAGACTGGCGCTCTGGTGTCAAAGGGGCTATTTCTAAATTATTATTATTTATTTATTTGTTCATTTCAAATTTAAAACCCCAAAAATATATTTACAAAACCATATTAAGAAGGAAAAAAAATTAAAATGAAAGGAAGCAAAAGAAGAAAAAATCTTATATCTGCCACTTTTTAAACAAAATCAATTCAAACAATCAATTTTAAACAATAATTATCCATGTAAAATTATGTAACTTATTACAATTCACAAATATATGGTATTTATAATTTTCACCATTTATATATATATTTTCAAGAGTTCACTCTTAATCATTCTCTTAAAGGGGACCTCAGATGGATTTTTTAAATTTTTATGATATTTCTGTGGGCTATCTAGACCCTATTCCTTCAATTTAATGCACAAAATAATTCTTAGATAATCAATTATACCCTTTTTAATTCTGCCATTTTTAACTTTCGTTTTGAACGACCGGTTTCTGATACAAGTTCTGAAGTCCACGCCCTTCAACGATCTGTTTACGCCCTCTGTAACAGCCAGTATCTGTAATGTGTTGTTGTTTTAAAATTAGCTCTTTTTTATTACTCATTTGACTTACTGTTAGTGCTAGCTTAAGATAACTTACCGAAACCCGTCTGAGCGCGCCGCAATTTGCTGCTCCTTTTAGCATGAGACCACCCGAATCCAATGCTAATGTTAGCTTGTTCCTCTTCCGGTGTTCGCCAGCTCCGCTCGTTTCACGCGGCGATTTTGGGAGTTATCGCTGTTCCAGTCAAGACAACACAAAGTTCACCAAGTGTCTCCCGTAAATTAATCCGTAAGGAGAAGGTCCTCGCTGCTGCGAGGCTCCTGTGAGGCTTCAGTGAGGCTGTACAGTTGAAGCTCCGCTCCATCAAGCCAGAAGAGGGTCCCGTCGCAACCGGTCTCTACGCCGGGGGTATGCTCGTTTAATTTTTGCCGGCGGCGCGTTGGGAGAGATCGCAAATACACTAAAAATTGAACTAAAACATAAAAATAACAATTATACTTTATTTATAAAGCCATTTAAAAAACCACAGCTGCAACAAAGTGCTGTACACATGAAATTAATAACATATAAACAAAAGATGAGATGAAATCATGAAAAACAACAGTCATGTGTTTAATACAGAAGTGGGTTGAGCCTAACATGGGGTTGCTAGGTGAGGGGCTGGACTCAGGTTGGGGTGGGTTGTCCTCTCTCGCTTGTGACGTCACAAGCGAGATTGACTTCCAGTTTATTTCAAAAACGAAACCTATATTATCACAGTAAAATAAATCTACTTAGAGTAAATAAACCACTGGGTGCATTTTTTTGGCCTTAGGACTGTTTTTTTATGAAGTAAATACCCAAAGTTGAGTAAAAAAACATTAAAAGGTGAATTTTGAATGTGTGGTCCCCTTTAAATATAAACACAGACTTAGCCTTTTTAATATTATTATCCAAACCATTCCACATACCTATGCCCTGTATTAAAGTAGACCTACTCCTAAAACTTGTTCTATAACGTTGTTTAATAAAAATGTCAGTTCCCTTGAGGTTATAAGTTATAACTGCTTTCCCTCGTTACAAAATGTTTTTTAATATTCTGAGGTAGTGTTAGATTCTATGCTTTATACATTAACAAAAGAATATTATATTCCACCAGATCGTAGAACTTCAATAGTTTCATTTTAGAAAACAATATATTAGATGGATGACTGTAATGCACTCTTGTTATGATTCTTATAGCTCTTTTCTGTAAGATAATATTAGGCTGTGTTATAGTTCCCTTTCAGTCATGTCTCTCGGTGCAACATATCGCTATGGCAAACTACGCCCCCGCACGGTTACCTGAACTAATACACTCACGCCTTTACAGCAAGGACGTCAGCGTCGCGCAAGAGGTCCCGCCCTCTGGGTACTTAAGCCGCTGACGCCAATCCCACTTTCTCTTATTGCCCTTCACGTCGCTTAAACCTGAAACACTCTTCTCGGATCTTCTCTGTACTTCATCGCTCGACCAGTGGTGAGGTTGCTCCCTACACAGAGCGTACAGAGAATCTTTTCCTGCGGACTGCCGGGCTGGCGAAAGCTGGTCCGGCACATTTTTCCTTCACCTCAAAGTTTTCTTCTCCTCTCTCCACAGACAGCTTCGCTCGACGGCGCTGATTGCACGACACCGCTACCCTGCTAACGAGTAGCAGGCTAGCCAGCGAAAGCGACACGAGGAGGGAGACGTTTCCGGACAACGTTAGCACTGCTAACGGGCTTAACTCTTCTCAGCCATGGCTCCTGAGAAGGTAATGCGAAAACCCAAAGCTCAAAGAAGACCAGCAGGCCAGCGAGCCCCAGCTCCCGTGCCTTTTTCTCTTCTGCTTTTCTACTGCTCGGTTAGCAAACGCTAACTGCAAGGCACGCTACCTGCTAAGCTAACAAAGCTAAGAGGCTAGCAGCCTCGAGCAGCTCAGCAAGAGGACGTCCTCGGACGAGGAACTCTTGCAGGCTGAGAGCTCCGGCTCCCGAACCTGCTTCAGCGGATCTGGCTACCTCCTTTTCAGCATCGGACACCCATGAGGTCTGTCCAGTCTGCTCAGGGATGCTACACGCGAAGACACTCAAAGTTTTTCTCGCGGATGACCTAGGAGAAAGGAGAGTGGAAATTGAGTAACCCTGCTGCTATCTGGCTAGCTCCCACGGTTAGCATGGCTAACCAGGAGCACCCATGACAACATGGGGTGGACGACAGCGTTGCTAACACGATTAGCGCGGCTACGAGCGGACAACGAAGGACTCCATTGTGAGGTATGTGAAAATGCATGGTCTAGCTTACTAGCTAACCTTCTCATATTTTGGGTGTTTCACTTTCCTGTGCCGCTGAATCGACGTTAGAATTCATCGCATAACTAAGTGTTTTTTACCAATGCTACGCTGCTTGAGGGCCCGTCTTAGCACCGCTAGCGGGCTCACGAGTGTCTCCACGTTTAGCCCGGGCTAACAAGGAGACTTTCTGTCCAGCACAGTCCAGGAGGAGGATTTTCAGCTACCTGTTCAGCTGCGCTACCTGGTAGTTTTCCTATGCCCACAAAGAAACATTGTGACGCTGAGAGTTTATCCACCCATGAGGCTGACTCTCTGACGTTAACCATGTCAGGGCCCGGACCCTGGTGGGGTGGACAAGGATGAGTGGCCTCGGTGCTGCAGGCCCACCAGGCAGAAAAGCTACAGGAGCTACAAGGGGCCACCAGCGAAAATAAAAGGAAAGTCTGAGATGCCCCTGTACCATTACAGGCGCTCTCACTCACAGAGGGAGAGAAAATGCCGAACTTTTACCACCAGTACCTGTGTTTAAGGAGCA
The DNA here is from genome assembly GCA_038048925.1 of Garcialebias charrua. NCBI lineage: Eukaryota > Metazoa > Chordata > Actinopteri > Cyprinodontiformes > Rivulidae > Garcialebias > Garcialebias charrua. Next base: position 3,321 of record JBBPBX010081451.1, on the reverse strand, counting down.
CAGACTAGGTGGTTTGGAATGTTTAAACACACAAGAACACTCAGACCCTTGTGTAATAAAGAGAAATGGCCATCCACACACGACAATAAAGTCTCAGACTACTGAATGCATCCTGGTCCCAAAATGGGAACAGGGCTTCAGGTTTGCCCGCTCACGCAGTACGGGAACCTGACCTTTTGAGCCAAGACTTCACTTGTAAAACGCTACAAGGAGCTAGTGGTATGTGTGTGCGCACTAACCATAACTCGTCTACTGTATGTGTAATAAAAACAAACACTGTTTCATGCATATACAAGAATGAAAGTATCAAAGCACAGACTACCCTGGTTCTTGACTCACCACTTTTGTGAAACACAAACTAATGTACTAGGTCAGACTATGAACCGCAGTGGGACACAAGAGTTCTGCCTGAGACAGTCAGATCTCGCAATGTCTTCTGTTGGGCAGACCAACCTGCTCCAGAGTATGCGAGAGGGGTCGAAGGCCACCCCTCCCGCACTCAAACATGAAAAGCAACAGCTAGACATCCATCCCAGGCTCATGGTACACACGCAGGCCTGGAGGGCGTGTCTGACAAACGAATGGGTCATGACGACGGATGCGTTGTGGGCTCAAGCTGCAGTTCATCAAAGGACCCCCCCCCTTTTTGTGGGGGGGCTGTGATCGGACATTAACCCAACACGCGCGACACGTGCTGAGGGAGGAAATGTCAACGATGCTACAGAAAGGAGTTATAAATATTGTTCCAAAATACAAACCACGTTCCGGTCAGCGTAGCAAGCTCTTCCTGGTGTCCAAAAGAGATCAATCCCTGAGGCCGATCCTGGATCTCAGGACTCTGAACAAGAAAATAAGAACTTTCAAGTTCAAGATGTTCACACTGCGGCAGGTCCCCCAGTCCGTGAGACTTGGAGACTACGCAGGTACAGTGGATTGAAAGACGCCTATTTCCAGGTGGGCGTGTGGAGGAGGCACAGGAAATTCCTCCGGTTTGCATTCAAAGGGAAGGTTTATGAATTCAAAGCCTTACACTTCGGTTTGAAGACTGCTCCTCGTACATTTACTAAATGTCTGGACGCAACCCTGACCTCTCTTAGGATTCAAGGAGTCAAGATTATGAACTACCTGGATGACCTCCTGGTTCTGGCCGGAAGCATAATACAGGCCCAGTCACACTCCTGCAGGGTGATCACTCACCTGGAGTCTCTCGGTTTTGTCATAAACCTACAAAAGAGCGACCTGACCCCATCACGGATTACCGTATTTCTGGGAGTGCAGGTCGACACCATCCGTTGCAGAGCATGGCTCTCAGAGGAACGTGTTTCCTCGATTCGCCTTGCCTGGCAAAGTTTAAACTGAATCAACGGGTCATCATGACGGACACCTCGAAAACAGGATGGGAGGCAGTCTGTAGAAATCAGAATGCCCGAGGCCTCTGGAATGATCAGGAAGCAAGATTGTACATCAACTTCCTTGAATTGTTGGCCGTATTCCTGTCAGCAAAATACTTCTTTGGTAAAGGTCTGATCGCAGGACAGCACGTCCCGGTGAAATCAGATAACAAAACCACAGTGTCTTTCATTAACTGGGAAGAGGGGACGAGATCCCAAGCCCTCCTCAACCTGACACAGAGGGTGCTCACATGGTACGCTCCAGGATTATTGTCGCTCAGGGCGACTCATGTTCCGGGTGAACTGAATTACGGAACGGATGCCCTCTCAAGAGGGCCTCTTTTGGAATCAGAATGAAGACTGAAACCACGGGTCGTGGATCAGGTCTGGTCAAGGTTTGGAAGAACCTCGGTGGACTTGTTCCCATGCAGAGCCAGCTTACAATGTGAACTCTACTTTTCAATGTTGTCAGGGATACCATGGCAGTTGCCTTCTTACAGAGACCTGCTGACTCAGGCACGTGGGCAGCTTCTACACCCACGTCCGGAGCTGTGGCAGCCTTCAGCCTGGCCACTGAAGGGAACTGGCTGAGGGCCTAAGGCCTGATCATCCTTTTTCCAACAACAACAACAGCATACACAAGGGAGACCCTTGGTGATTATGTTTACTGGGAGATGTTCAGTGGAAGGGTTCCCCTCTCATCTGACAGTTCTCCAACATCAGGATGGGCCTTTTTGACAGTCCTAGTAGTTGTCTGTTCAAGAAGTAGATGAGGGACTCGTGCGTGCCCCTTGTATATATGAATTTTTTCCCCCTGGGGACCTGGAAGGTTACCCTGTGCTTGAACTGGGTTCTCTACCTCCACATTGCCATCTCATTGCCAGTGGAGTAATAGGTCCCTTGCTCTTTTCCTCCTGCTTCTCAAGATTTCCAGGGAAAAAGGAGATGATGAGTAATCACACTAGCGGAGCACGCTTATGCTGTCTCTAGCTGGTGTTTTCATCTATGTGTCCAGTGGTAACATCAGGCTGATGTTTCTACATGTGGCATTTTTCTTCTCAGGCTGTGCTCTCTACATACCTTGTAGAGAGCGGCTGGGAAATGCCTGCCGTATTAAGGCAGATGTTCTCACATGCATTTTACTGAGCATTTTTCACCATGCTTATCTTCCAGCTTTTGACTTCATGCAAGTTGAATTGAAATGTTCAACTCATACTGATCCTGTGTATCCATTTGTTGTATTAAAGGGCAAAGGAGAAAGATTAAAGGAATACAGTACATTGATTATAAAGTTGTAAGCTTTACAGTTTCAGTAACTCAGATCAAGGAGTTCCATTTTTAGTTTCACTTTCTGACGGCAGGCATGACAAAAGAAATGCACAAATAAAAAATTGTCTTGAAACTTTCAGTTGGAATTTGATTCCAGCTATCTTTTTTAACAAACCCAGATCCTCAAAATGAATTGCAAACAACAATTATCCTTTATAAATGAATGTTTAATGCAAAAAAAAAAAAGCTACAGTATATGAAAGTTTAATAAGCAGTTCTAGCTAAGGGTAGACTTTGATCATAAATTATCTAAAACAGGAAAGTATTTTAATCAGAATCTTTAAGATGTAAGTTTTAGGATTTATACTGCAAGAATTTGAATATTTTACACCACTTTTGTAAGCATATTCCCTTTGATGTGTGGCTCAGAAGAATGTTAATTCTGCCAAATGGTCAAAAGAATTTGAGGAAACATCTCTTCTTATTGTGTGTGTGTGTGTGTGTGTGTGTGTGTGGGCGTGTGTCTATTTTTGAGTATATATGTATATATGTATGTATGTATGTATGTATGTATGTATGTATGTATGTATGTATGTATGTATGTATGTATGTATGTATGTATGTATGTATGTATGTATATATGTATAAATATATATATGTA
>JBBPBX010081450.1:0-15950 GCA_038048925.1 Garcialebias charrua | reverse complement strand
CTACCCTCTCGTTCACCGGGGTGAACCCCAACGTACAGGCACCAAGATGGGGGGCAACAAGTATGCCCACTCCTGCTCGGCGCCTCTCACCAGGGGCAACTCCAGAGTGGAAGAGTGTCCAACCCCTCTCAAGGAAACTGGTTCCAGAGCCAGAGCCATGCGTTGAGGTGAGTCCGACTATTTCTAGCCGGAACCTCTCAACCTCACACACTAGCTCAGGCTCCTTCCCCACCAGAGAGGTGACATTCCATGTCCCAATGGCCAGCTTCTGTAGCCGAGGATCAGACCGCCAGGGTCCCCGCCCTCGGCCACCACCCATTCCACAATGCACCCGACCCCTTTGGCCCCTCCCACAGGTGGTGAGCCTATGGGAAGGGGGACCCACGTCTCCTCTTCGGGCTGTGCCCGGCCGAGCTCCATGGGTGAAAGCCCGGCCACCAGGCGCTCGCCAACGTGCCCCTCCTCCGGGCCTGGCTCCAGAGTGGGGCCCCGGTGACCCGCGTCCGGGCGAGGGAACATTGTTTCCATTTATATTATTCATCATAAGGGGTCTTGTGGGCTGCGCTTTGTCTCGTCCCTCACCTAGGACCTGTCTGCCTTGGATGACCCTACTAAGGGCATAAAGCCCCTGACAGCATAGCTCCTAGGATCATTGGGACACTCAAACCCCTCCACTACGGTAAGGTGGCAGCCCAGGGAGGGGTTCAAAATAATCAACTTCGGTTAACTTAGCTTTCATTTCTAACTTCTTCCTCATTATTCTTATTTTTTCTTAAGCCATTAATCTGTCAAGTAAATGTGCCAACAGAAAAGTTCCTAACTGTCTGTTTGATTTTAATTTGAATTCTTGTCAACGTAGTGTAGTAGATCAGAGCTAATATCGATACAAATGTTTAATGTATTTTTATGATTATTTCAATAAAAGATCTATTTTCTGGTGGAACAACATAAATTGAAGTCTCTCGTGAAATTACATTTTGTCTAGTCACAGTAAAGCAATTTAATACCGGAAAAAGGGTGAACTCGCGAAGGAATTTGGATCAGATCAAGTCTGCTCCAACTTTTCTATAATATAGGTAAGTCAGTAAACTGACCAATAAGTCCTATATTTTTACAATAATGGTGGCCCCGTAAGTGTCTAAATACCTTACCGCCTAATATTAACACATATGTAATCTCGCTTCCCGTTCATTCCAAAGGCCGCGGGCGTTCTGATTTCTGCAGATCACCTCCCCCATCCTGTTTTAGAGGCGTCCGTCGTGATTACTACACGAGACGACACCCTTCCCAATGAAACCGCTTCCGTGAAAACGGACGGGTCTCTCCAAGATTCCAGGGCCCTCAGGCACTCTGAATCTATCCTAACCTTTCCTGCTTGATTAGTCAGGGCAGGTTGCGTCTGTTGGTTTAGCCATACTTGTATGGCCCGCATTTTCAGTAATGCGTGTGGCACACAGGGAATGGCTGCCGCCAAGAGGCCTAAAAGGCATTGGCAGGTCTTCACAGGGACCCGATGGTCTAGTTTAAATCTTTCCAGACAACCGCGAATGGAGGAAACCCGTTCCTTCGAGAGCCATGCTCTGTACCGGACAGTGTCGATCTGTACTCCCAGAAATACGGTAACCCGTGATGGAGTTAGATCGCTTTTTTGTAGGTTTATGACAAAACTGAGAGACTCCAGGTGAGAGATCACCCTATAAGAGTGTGACTAGGCCTGCATTCTGCTTCCAGCCAGAATCAGCAGGTCATCCAAGTAATTCATGACCCTGAGTCCTTGATTCCTAACGGGTGTCAGGGCCGTATCCAAACATTTAGTAAATGTACGAGGAGTAGTCTTTAAACCGAAGGGTAAGGCTTTGAATTCATAAGCCTTCCCTTTGAACGCAAAGCGGAGGAACTTCCTGTTTTTCCTCCACACGCCTATGTGGAAATAGGCATCTTTTAAATCCACTGTACATGCGTAGTCTCCTGGTCTCACAGACTGGAGAACTTGCCGTAGTGTAAGCATCTTGAACTTAAAAGTTTAATTCTTTTCTTGAGAGCCCTGAGATCCAGAATCGGTCTCAGGGAATGATCCTTTTCGGGCACCAGAAAGTATTTGCTGTAGAGGCCAGAGCGTAGTTTGCATTCTGGGACCAAACTAATCACTCCCTTTTGCAACATTGTCAAAACTTCCTCTCTCAGCACGTGTGCACGTGTAGGGTTAATCTTAGATTGCAGCACCCCTGTGAAGCGGGGCAGTCTTTTTGTGAACTGCAACCTGAGCCAGTAACATATTGTTGTCATGACCCAATTATTTGGTAGACACGCCTTCCAGGCCTGCGCGTGCTTGGTGAGCTTGGACGACATGTTGAATTGCTGCTCGTCGTTTTTTTGCGCTGGAGGGGTTTCCTTTGACCCCTCTCGCGCTCTTTCGAGCAGACTGGTCGGCCCAACAGAAGATATTGCGAGATCTGACCGTATCTGGCAGAGCTCGTGTATCCTTCCGTGGTTCATAGTTTGACCACATGGTTTGTGTTTTATAAAAATGGGACTCGAGTCAAGAACCAGGGCAGTCTGTGCTTTGGTACTTTTATTTTTGTACATGCCTGAAACAGTGTTTGTTTTGTTTACACATACAGTATGCGAGTCATGTTTGGTGTGCGCGCACATGTCACCAGCTCCTCGTAGTATTTTACAAGGAGAGACTGGGCTCAAAAAGTTAGGTTCCCGTACCACGTGGGCGGGCAAACCTGTAAAATTATCAGTTCGTCCTGCTTCATCAGGTCAGAATCTGCTTTCCACACGGGGTCACTGAAGAGGCCCTCGGCCGGTACTGGAAATTTTCACTGTCACCAGCGGGTCTCTTCCGTGGAAGGACACGCATGTCTTCCTTTGGGGGTGCAAAGCTTTTCCTCAGCAACCCCTCTCGGAGGGCTTCCGCCTGTTTGCACCTTGGTTCCAGCATGGCCTGGACGCGTTCCAGGGCTCCCCCGAAGAGTCCCGTTGACTCGATCGGGTGCTGGAGGAAAGTGGACCTCTGGTTTTCCGGGAGGTCCGACAATGTTAGCCAAAGATGGCGCTGGGCGACAACTATTTCCGCCATTGCTTTGCCTTGGGAAATGGCTATTGTCCCCATCATGCGGAGCACGAGGTCAGAGGCATGGCGAGCCTCCTCCATGGCCTCCTTTGCCGCTTGCTCGCCTTTTGTTACCTGGATATCCTGCAGTTTTTCTGCCAGGTACGCCTGCACCATGGTCGACACGTTCATAGCGCGAGCGGCGAGGCTCTGAGCCCTGTAGCACTTCTCAAGTTGTTTCTCCGAAGCGTGGCAGGCCCTGCTGGGTAGCACTGGTTTTGTCCCTGTGGCTGCAGGGGCCAGGTGAGCTGCCAGAGTTTCCTCTATCGGGGATGCGCTGGCGAGGCCCACTGTCTCCATTCCCGTAACATCCAGGAGTCGGGACAATGGCAGTGTGATGGGAGCTCCGGGTTCCGCCCAGGAGCGTTTGAGCTCCATGAGGAAGTCCGGAAAAATGGGCATTTTTTGCGACGTTGTCGGCTGTTTCGCATAGAAGTAGTTTCCCGCCAGCCTCGTAGCCTGTTGGCGAGGCGTGGGGTCTGGCCACGCGACCTGCAGGGCACCCGCCGCCCTATGGCACAGGTTGAACAGAGCAGGGACCGACAAGTCCGGTTCCAGTAGGATTTGCGTCAGGTTCTGGGAGGAATCCACACTTTCTCCTCTGTAACCGTACTCGGCATCTTGGTCAGACACTTCAGGCGTCGAGTCCTCGACGGCAACTGAGGAGTCTGACACATTGTCCTCTCCGACTCGACCACTGCATTCCAGGTCCACGTTCTTGAGCTCCGGTTCGGGAGCTAGCAGCTTCGTGCGACGTGCGACCTTCAGCGCGGCGGCCTTATGGTACATCCAGACCGAACGCGATTTCAACTGCAGGAACGTCCAGTTTACATGCAAAGTCAATGGGGGACGCACCTCCAGGCGCCTCCTGGCGTCTGGCGTCAGGTCGCGTGCGTGTTGAGCGTGCTGGAAAAGCGTTTTCCGTGCACGTGAACCCGCGTCGCCTCCAAAGCACGCCTCCAACATGCTGAAGATTTCGCCGTTCAAACTTTCAACGCCGCTCAACTCTACCTGATTGGTTGGTGTGTCAACCAATCAGGGAGAGTCGGGGGAGAAGAGAGGGGGTCAGGGGGAGAGTCCCTATGTGACGCGGAAACCAGTGACGCGGAAACCATTGCGCATGTGACGTATTGTTTGTGGAACACAGAAAAAACCCGCGGAGTCATGGAATATGGAAGAGAAACTCATTGTAGCTGTGTGTTCGCGACAATTCCTTCACGACCAGTCAAGTCTGCTCCACAGAGACAGAAATAAAGAGCTCCTCGCCTCGCGGAGTGCATTGACGACTCGGTACACCGGTAAGCTCCTCCCACACACCCCGCAGCAGCAGGGTTGCCAGATAAACATGAATTTTTTTTTTTTTTTACCCCTTTTCAGTGCAAATGTTCACTAAACTCAACACACTATTAATCTTATCAGACCCTCACGCAGCAAATATGACAGTTTGGGTAAAAAAAATAAAAAATAAGCAACAGTACTAGATGATTCATTAATTCTTATCTGGCAACCCTGCGCAGCAGTTTTCGCATCAGTTTCGCTTATGGCTTTTTGGTCTGGACACAAAGTGCGTCCACTTGCGTGCGTGAGGAGCATTTTGGAAGTTGAAAATTGGTTCGGTGTGAATCCACCATTAGCCATGGATTTAGCCAACGCATCTGCGCTGCGTTTCCTCACTACCACCGGCATTCAACGGCAGTGGGAGCAGGAGTCGGGGACTTCCAGCGTTTTCCTCGCGTGCAGGATCCCTAGGCAGACAGGACAGGCCTCGTGGGTGTCCGTCGCCAAGAGGGAGTAGCCGCATCCGCTGTGGGTGCTCCCAGCTCAATGACGTATATACTTTATACTAGAATATACATCATGGTTCTAGCTCTTCTTGAAGGCAGGTTTAATGTTACCTGTCCACTTTGCAGTGATTTAATGGACCAACTCCTCTCTCGACATCAGTTACTTTCAAACTAACGACAAATCAAAAAACTGCAACGTGAATGTAACTTGTAACTCAACACATTATAGAAATGTAGTGTAGTAGAAAGTACAGATACTTCATGTAAAATGTAGTGGAGTAAAAGTAAAAGTACCCACATTTAAGTCTATTTAAGTAAAGTACAGATACATGAAAAATGTACTTAAGTACAGTAACAAAGTATTTGTACTTAGTTACATCCCACCACTGGAGCTGAGTATGAAAAATATTCTAAATCTCTTTTAAACAGCGTATTCTGCTGTACGGACCTGATTTTAAGCACCTGTGGCAACCCTACGTCTCTACAGTCTGGGACTGATCCTCCAAAACGACACTCACTCCTTAATACTGACATTCATCAGAGACTACCTTCAGATTTAAAAGTGGAGTTTATTATGTTTGTATCTATGTCTAAATATCCAGGGTACAGAACTGAGACACAAGAGACAAAGCAGTAAAAGGTGTTTATTTGTGAAGTGGAAGGTTTCAGGAAGCCAGGGGATCTCTGAAGAAGAGGACCAAGGGTGAGTATATATCAATGGAGTCAGCAGTGTTCCATAGTGGTGATGTGAGCTTGTCTTTCTTTCTTGATTGCAGGTGGAGAGGAAAGACTCGAGGATTTCTGGATGATGAAGCAGACCAAGGCGACCATGTGAGAGAAGGAAAGTGTGGCAGGACGGACCTCAGGGCTGGATGGTTAGATGTTGAGATGGTTATTGTTGTAGTTTGTAGATGGCTGTTCCAGAAAATCATCCAAAGATCTCAAGGAGCTTGAACAGGAGGAAACAAGGAGGATCCAGGGACCATAGCACCAAGGAACAGGAGTTGCAAGGATTCACAAGGGAAACAAAGTTTTATAATTTATATTCAAGAAATACGTTTGCTCCAGGGCCTGACATAGACCAGTAATGGATAATGTTCCAGCAGACTCTCGTTGGACCAGGCAGCCTCATATACTCAGGAGATTCTCTTCAGCTTACGATGGCTGACTTAAAACAGCAGCTAATTAGAGAATAGGATGCCATTTCACAGCAGGGTGTGAAGCTGGTCATGGAAACAGCACATCAATTCTGTTAAAACTAAAATATCCAAATCCACAGCAGTATTATATAAAGTAAAGGATTTATTGAATGATAAAGCCTTGTATTTGTTGTATAATACAATTATAGTACACCATTTAATTAATTGTGTTAATGTTTGGGGAACAGCATGCAAAACTATAACAGAGCCTATTTGTATCCTACAAAAAAAGAGCTACAAGAATTATAACAAGAGTGCATTATTGTCAGCCTACAAGTATATTATTTTGTAAATTGAAACTACTAAAGTTTTATGATCTGGTGGAATATAATATTTTTTTATTAACGTATAAAGTACAAAATTACACACTACCTTAGAATATTCAAAAGCATTTTGTAAAAAAGGAAAAGTTGTTACAATCTCAAGTGAACAGACATTTTTGTTAAACCACAATACAGTATAGAACTAGTTTAAAGGGTCGGTTTACTTTAATACATGACATAGGTTTATGGAATAGCTTGGAAAATGATGTAAAAAAAGCTAAGTCTATGTCTATATTTAAGAAAATGATTAGGAAGAAATTCCTAAAAAGATATATATACACCGTAAATGTTAAAACGCTAAATGTACTATAAATCGGCAAATTGTTACGAGTTAATTTTGTTCATGGATAATCATTGTTTGAACTGAATGTTTGAATTGATTTTTAATTAAAGAAGGGGCAGATATAAGAATTTTATTCTTCTTCTGCTTCCTTTCATTTTAAATATATATATTTTCTCCGTATTCTTTGTAATTGTCTCTTTTGTGTTTTAAATTTAAAATGAATAAAATAAATAAATAAAATAAATAAACAAAAAGCTGGTGAGCAGCACGATGAGAAGGGCCGGGCTGTTGTGGCTGTATATGGTTCTTCCACCTGCTACTGAGGTCCCTGTTTGGTAAATGTTAAATATATTGTTAAACTGCCAATGTGTCTTCAATCACTTAATACAAAACGCCATACAAGAGTCCATAGCAACAAAAAAACATAAAAAAGCTGTTTTGCAGAAAAGACAGAAAGTTTGTATTGGTGCAACCTACATATCATACTCAACTGTTCTGCTCAACCCACAATTGCATTTTCCTAAAATATGTGGCACCATTTAAGAGGAAATAAACAGGCTTTCTAATGGCATAAGGTCCATTGCAAAGAAGTACTGTATTGTTACAACAAAGAAATAATCAACCAAACACAAATTCGATTGCTTTTTGAGGCAAGTTTAGAACAGCTGAAGGTTTTTAAATGTTTCAATTTTCAGCTGTCCTAGAGCAAACACTTCTTTTTATACTGTAGTTATATATTGAAAACATTTGGCTTGACATTAGCAGCCGAAACACAGGACACATTTCAGATTTAAGTCACGGTTCAAATTTATTTTCAGTTACAATCTTCACCACTCATTCAACCTTTACTTAGACAGATAAATCACATTGAGCCTCGAAAACTCATTTACAAGCGAGACCTGTTCAGACAGACAAAAAGTAGTGAAAGTGGACACATGTAGGAATTGGAGACAATTGATTGAAGGAAGGATTAAACACAAAGTCTTTGTAAAAAAAAATGCTAATTATTACCAAAGATATCAATTATTCTTTTATTTGCAGTGATCCTCAACCCTTGAAGCACTTTCAAATACCGGTAACTATTTGCTAAGTATAGTGGAATTCATTGCATAGATTTGTAATCAGTCACCACAAATTAGTACACTTCTAAATAAATGTAAGTTGCTAAAGTCATATTAATACATAAAGCTTAAGACAGACATTCAATGCAGTTAAATTCAATTTAGTTATAAACACCAAGTTACAACAGATGTTATCTCAGGGCACTGAACAGAAACATTCATATACATTAAAAAAATTCAATTAGTAATATTATTTAAGTAGTATAGGGTAGCCAGAAGACTGCATTGAGTCTTCATTTTTTTCAATATTTACGGTCATTTAAATTAATTTTATGTTATTTTTTCCACAGGCTAATGATCTTCCTGCAGACAATCATTTACCAGTTGCTTCGTCACACCTGGGCACTTGCATAGCTGCTCAATACACGCCCCTCTAGTCTATGAAACGCCATCTGGTGGTTTATTCTTGTACTACAACAAGAGTTGAATATTCTGTCAGGAGATGTCAGAGAGTCAGAGTCAGAGTCAGAGAGAATTTATTGTCATTTGCACCGCATGTAGTACATGTGTTGAAAACGAGATTATGTACACAGGGTCCCAGTTACATCCAACAACAAATGCAAGAGAAAAACAATAATAACATCTAGGATTAACTAAGAGAGACATCACATCAGCTAGTAATACACTAAGCCCTAATGTAGTAGAAAAACATCATTATAAACAGCAGCACGAACATGAGCAGATGGTCACAGATGAACGCAGCAACAAGAAACAGATCAGTATCAGCATGATGTGACATTTTGCAGTGTTTATTCTTATTATTTATTTATTCATGAGTCTGACAGCCTCAGGGTAGAAGCTGTTCCTCAGTCTAGTGGTTCTACATTTGATGCTCCTCAACCTCCGTCCCGAGGGGAGTGGTGCAAAGAGTGAGTGTGCTGGGTGAGTGAGGTCTTTCATGATGCAGGTGGCTCTTTTTCTGCATCTGGAGGTGTAAATGTCTGTGATGGTGGGGAGACTGACTCCCACAGACTTCTGTGCAGCCTTCACCACTCTCTGTAGAGCTTTTCTCTCTGCAACTGTGCAGCCTCCATGCCACACGTTGATGCTGGAGCACAGGACGCTCTCCACTGCACACCTGTAGAACGAGGTGAGGACTGAGCTTCTCAGACCGGCTCGTCTCAGCCGTCTGAGGAAGTAGAGTCTCTGATGACCTTTCTTGATCAGGCTGGTGGTGTTATTGCTCCAGCTGAGGTTATCATTCATGTGTACACCCAGGTATTTGTAGCTGGAGACCACCTCCACCGCAGATCCACCTATATACAGTGGGGTGTGGGTGTGTTTGTTCCTTCTGAAGTCCACAATCATCTCCTTCGTCTTCTTCACATTCATGTGAAGGTTGTTCTCTTTGCACCAGCTCTCCAGATGTTCCACCTCCTGTCTGTAGCTGGATTCATCATTATCTGTGATGCATCCCACCACAGCTGTATCATCTGCAAACTTAACAATATGACAGCCTGGAAGTGTGGCTGTACAATCATATGTGAGCAGAGTGAACAGAAGAGGGCTCAGCACACATCCCTGAGGAGAGCCAGTGCGCAGTTTCTGATATTAAATTGTGGACACCCACAGCTTATACACTACTGCAGCTTGTTTATGTACAAAATTGTGTTTTATTTAAATTTCGTGTGCATAGGTGCATTCTATAGACTAGACATTACGGTAATATTTCATGACCAAAAGTGGGATCTCAAACCTCACTTTGAAAACCCCTGCATCATCCTCATATCTAAGAAAAACATCAACACAGCGCCACAAAACTCTACTGACCCTTTTGCAACCAAAACGTCTACATATTGTTGGGCAAAAACTGAGAAATCATCAATTTGATTGGAGACTAAAAACTATAAATGTAGCCATTTTTTAAAACAAACTTTGATCATCTGTATTTCAATGATAAAAAATACTACAGTATATGTATACATATTTGTATATATCTTAAAAGAAACATCTTGCAGACTCATTCTTCTTATTTAAAACCTTCACCTCCCTCCACTGGTCTCAGGGTGTAACAGAGCGAACTTTCAGGGAAGACTCAGGTGGCACGCCATACTTTCTGAGGAGCTGGATTAAAAAAGCAACATATTACTGTACACACTTTATTGAACATTAATTTATGCACCATTTAGATAAAAGTTAGAGTACATTGTTTCAAAACATGAACTGATGAAGGACATAGACTCACCTCTGTGATTAAATCTTCTATCTCAGTGTTTGACGGTTTGGTCTGAGACTTTAATCGTACATTCATAACAAAAACATAGTCTGTTGATTAAAACACAACATATTTCAGTAAAAAACACCATAATTCAAAATCATATTTACATTTCAAGTGATGAAAGAACTTTCATTACACTCTGTCTGTCTGTCTGTCTGTCTGTCTGTCTGTCTGTCTGTCTGTCTGTCTGTCTGTCTGTCTGTCTGTCTGTCTGTCTGTCTGTCTGTCTGTGCATATATATATTATTTTAAGATGTAGTATGTATGTATGTATGTATGTATGTATGTATGTATGTATGTATGTATGTATGTATGTATGTATGTATGTATGTATGTATGTATGTATGTATGTATGTATGTATGTATGTATGTATGTATGTATGTATGTATGTATGTATGTATGTATGTATGTATGTATGTATGTATGTATGTATGTATGTATGTATGTATGTATGTATGTATGTATGTATGTATGTATGTATGTATGTATGTATGTATGTATGTATGTATGTATGTATGTATGTATGTATGTATGTATGTATGTATGTATGTATGTATGTATGTATGTATGTATGTATGTATGTATGTATGTATGTATGTATGTATGTATGTATGTATGTATGTATGTATGTATGTATGTATGTATGTATGTATGTATGTATGTATGTATGTATGTATGTATGTATGTATGTATGTATGTATGTATGTATGTATGTATGTATGTATGTATGTATGTATGTATGTATGTATGTATGTATGTATGTATGTATGTATGTATGTATGTATGTATGTATATATGTATGTATGTATGTATGTATGTATGTATGTATGTATGTATGTATGTATGTATGTATGTATGTATGTATATATATATATATATATATATATATATAGTATTTTAAGATGTACTTACTTGGCCCTTTGGTTTGAAGTCAGAGGAGTTTCAGAAAGATGACGTGCATTGAAATGAAAATAAAAACATATTCAGTTGGAAAATTATTCACAAACTTTCAACTCCACATTACTCTTATGTATACAAAAAAATGAACGAGGACGTTAGGAAACAATAAATTAATGGTTTAAAAAATTAAAATAAATAAAAGTGTCACAAAAACACTTTATTATTTATAAAAAACAAAACAAGACAAAGTCTTATTTGCTGCCCAACTGTCTGTACAATTATGATGATTTAACCTTATTTAACTGAAGTGAGACATCTTACCAGTAGCTGCAGTGATGCTGACTCCGCTGCTTCTGACGTCCTCAATCACAGAGAAGAGGATGAAGGTGTATTCAGTTCCAGCAGAGAGAGATGAGACTGTGTGAGTTACTGGTCCATCTCCAGTTGGTGGAATGATTGTTGTCTCTGTGTTGTTGAACCAGAGAACAAATCTGACGTTGTTGTTCACTTTGTTCCACTGGAGGGTGATGCTGGTCTCATTTTGTGCTGACGGTCGGAAATTTTTGGCATTCAGAGGAACTGAAACAGAAAGTTTAAAGCAAAATTAATGATGATTGTTCGCCCAAAGTGCCAAAGTACCAATAAAAGAAAACACATTTATACAGTATTTTGTGTAAAAACATAACTATTTTGTTATTGATTAAAGTATTTAACAAATTTTGTATTGAATTTTATAAATTAAAAGAATGAATCAAAGAATGTTCAAAGAATGAAATAATTCAAATCACAGATGTATTAGACCAAGTGTCCGCCTTTTTTCATTACTGGGAGCTGGACCCAGCACAAAGTGGTTTATGGGAGCTGCCATATTGTACTTTTGAAACCAGAATATGTGCACTACTGATGTGAGTCCACGTTAACCCTTAGATTGCCTGTTAATTTTATGACAATTCAAAAATCGATCACCTTAAAGCTTCAGTATGTAGCTTTTTTTATGAACATATTTCTTCACTCTGTCACTACCTCCTGACAGACTGATGTTAGCCAGGTAATCTCTGAAAAAAAATTAAAAAAAAATATTGTCCCCTTGCTTCTCCAGGTGGTAAATAAGCATTTCTAAAAAGAAAAGGTGACCCGCCATTTTCCAGCCAATAAAAACAGAGTTTGTAACCAGCCAATAAAAACAGAGCTTGAATTTGAATCAGCCAATAAAAACAGAGCTTGAATTTGAAATTCAACAGACCACAAGGGGGCAGAGCCACATATGGCTCTGAGGGGGAGGGATCAGAATGCTTTGCCTGTTGAAAATATTTCTAAGTGCTGCAGTTCTACAGAAACTGCATACTGAACCTTTAACGGATTAAAAATACTGTATTAAAATATTTTTTCTACACTAAACTATCAATCTCTTCAGCTATTTTAATTTCTACTAAAACTAAATTTAAATGATTTTAATGACTTTTAAATCTCTTTAAGGTGATTTTATTTAGAAAAAAATCACATTTAATATTTTTAAATAACTGACAAAGTCTTTATTTTATTGCAATTTAAAAAGAAACAGAGAAAACACAAGTGATTCTTTGAAAAAATAAAAAAATAAAATCCACACTCGAGTTTTATGATGACCCTTCTATGGTAGCTGACTGGTGCAAACACGCACCAAATAGCCAAGCATGCTGCAAACACATGTATGATGCAAACTCAAAAACATGCAAACACACATACAAAAAACAAAACAACAAAACAAACGCAAACACAAAAAACACCTGCATACACAAAAAACACCTGCAAACACCTGCAAACACATGCAAACAGAAAAAAACCCTGTAAAAACAAAAAACAGTAAACAAAAACAAATGCAAACATTGAAAACAACTACAAACAGCGAGAACAACTGCAAACAATGAAAACAACTGCAAACAACGAAAACAACTGCAAACAACGAAAACAACTGCAAACAGCGAAAACGACTGCAAACAGCAAAAACAACTGCAAACAGTGAAAACAACTGCAAACAGCAAAAACAACTGCACACAGTGAAAACAACTGCAAACAACAAAAACAACTGCAAACAGCGAAAACAGCTGAAAACATTGAAAACAACTGCAACCAGTGAAAACAACTGCAACCAGTGAAAACAACTGCAAAGTGAAAACAACTGCAAACAGTGAAAACAACTGCAAACATCAAAAACAACTGCAAACAGTGAAAACAGCTGCAAACAGTAAAAACGTTGGTTACGTATTTTAACCCCAGATTCTATGAGTGTAGGTGTAACCCTTTAGGCTTTGCTACTGGATAATTCTCTTCGCGCTCAGCACGCACTGAAAACTTTTAGTCCACGCCCACCTGCTGTGGGTGGGCCTAATGGTCGTATAAAATATAAGGTGAGACCGGACAATCATCTCCCAAATACTGTAGTCCAAAAAAGCTAAGTCTGGTCCTCTGGACAGACATGACTGTTATTGCTAGTATCACTCAGCCCTCTGTGAATAGCAAACAACCATCAGGGTGTTAACGATCCATCGTCAGGCTGATGGTCCTCCTTGATCATGTGAGCAGCTGGTTTCGGCTGTCATCAGCCAACTGGTTGATCCACTGTGGGAGGGTGCTATTTATAAGACTGAGCTGAACACAGCTTCTCAGACTGAGGAAGTCTTTCGGACGAAAGACGAAACGTTTCTACAGTTTTTTTTGCTTTGTTTTGTTTTGTTTTTTGAATGTCCAGAGGACCAGACTTAGCTTTTTTGGATTTTTCTACCTGGATTATTGAGCATGCATCAGGGTATCTCCCAAATAGCTTTTCGTTCAGCCATTTAGGAACCACTGAGGCCCAGGGCCTGAATGGCTAGGCCTACACTCATAGAATCTGGGGTTACAATAAGTAACCAACGTTCTATTTCATGTAGGCTCCGCCCTTTAGGCCTCGCTATTGGATTAAAGGCGAAGCAGGATGTAGTCTATGCCTCACTGGGTCAATCCAGACACCAGCATGAAGCACCTGCTCGCTCAATTCATTCTATCACTCAGCCTTCCACATGCGTAATCATGCACTCCGTGTGTCATGGCACATCAGAGAAACAGGTCTCTGGTGAGGAAGGACTGGGATAACAAGCCTACAGACCTGCAACTGCAGACTGAATCAGGTACATGACAGCTGCTGATAACAAAAAATGAGCAGCTCAAACCAAAAATTCATACTCAGTCTTGTGTGTGTGATAGTGCAAACTGTGCATAACTGTGCACCAGAGAGGAATTAACTCTGGTGGGTGAACCATAAAACTGAGGGGACAGAACTGTTACTGAGAACAATGAACAGAACAGATCAATTCTTTATTTATGAACAATCAGAAGCAGCAGCATTCGTGAAATGTGACTGATAATAAAACATCTCACACTACGTCTGTCTGCAGGCAGATGTGAGCTCAGGTTAAAACGCTCCATGAAGGATTAAATAATCATTATGACAGAACTCTGAGAACAGAATGAGTCATTGAAAATGTAGAGGCATCACGCAGATAAAACCTTATAAAATAACATGGTGATGACCATGCTACAGCTGAGTAGATGTCATCAACAGACATTCCCCCATGTAATGCTGCTGAAGATGAGATGGCCCTCGTGGAATGTGCACGGAGATTCTGTGGAGGTTTTGTTCCAGAAACTCTATAAGCCTCTGAGATGGCCTCACACAACCAGTGAGAAAGACGTTGAGTGGACAAGGGACATCCTGCTGAGCTGTCTCTATAATGCACAAACACTGTGAAGGACGTAGTGCCACTGTGCACGTCACATAGCATGAGAGTGCGCGTACCGGACAGAGTAAATGGGATGTGGCCTCCTCCTCAGACCCATGAGGAGGGAGGTCAATGTAATCATTCTCTATTTGAAAGCACTGGTTAAACATTTTGGTGTGAAAGTAGGATTAGGCCTTAACATAGCTGAGCTGCCATCAGCCTAAATTCTCAAACATAAAGGAGCCACAGAGAGAGCAGATAAATCACTCATTCTCTTTGCAGATGTGAGGGCCAGTAAAAGCACAGTTTTAAGGGACAGACATTTTAATGACACATCGTTTGAAGGCTCAAACGGAGCTTTAATCAAGGTGCGTAAAACTAATGTTAAATCCCATTGAGGAGCGAGTGGGCATGCCATGGGCCTGTGCCAGCGTACGCCTTTCAGAAAATGCTTCATCAGTAGGTGATTGAAAGCGGTTCTGTCACCAAAACCTTCATGGCAGGAAGAGATAGCTGTAGCATAAGTTTTTATAGTGCTGAAAGCTAAATTTCTGTCCATCCGTTGCTGCAGAAAAGATAGCACGCAATCTATTTGACATGGCGTAGCTTCCACATCTTTTTCTGCGCACCAGCGCTGAAAAGCTACCCATTTTGATGCGTAAAGCGCTGTTTTAGATGCAGCCCGTGCGTCTTGGATTGTTCTCACCACATCTGGAGCAAGGCCCATGTGTACTAAATGGTTCCATTCAGCATCCAAACCCAAAGGTGCTACCCTATTTCCGGATAGTGCATGATCGTCCCTCCTATCTGGAGAAGCGCATCCTTCCTCCGTGGGAGCTTCCACGGCTGCTCCGACACCAGCTGTTGCAGGTTCGGAAACCATGGTGCGTTTTTCCGCTCTGGCACTACGAGGATGACTGACAGCTCCTCCACCCGGACTTAATACAGAATGCATGGAATTAGAGGGACCGGCGAGAATGCATACAAGAGCTTTTAGGGCCACGGGCTGTGCACAAAGGAGTCCACTCCCACGGGAGGGTTGTCTTGTGGGCTCAGTGAGAACCACAACGGACATTGCACATTCTTCCGTGAAGCAAACAGATCCATTGCCGCCTTGCAGAACCTGGATCAGATCTGAGAGACCAGTTCGGGTTGAAGGGTCCAGTCCCCGTGACGAGGGCCGCCCCTCAACATTATGTCCGTCCCTCTGTTCAGGACACCGGGGATGTACACAGCTCTGATTGAGAGCAGGTGTTGGTGTACCCAG
>JBBPBX010081448.1:0-15950 GCA_038048925.1 Garcialebias charrua | reverse complement strand
CAGGGAGGGTCAGCGGCTGCATTCCAACATGAACACCTGCCGGAGCTCCTTTACCTGCATCAGGTGAGACAGGTGGTGTTTGTCTGCGTAAACGCTCATCTGAGGAGGAATCCTCACAGGCTTCAGAGTCTCATCCATCCCACCAATCCTGAGGACCATGAACGCAGCACGTTCAGAAGAAAAAGGAGAAGGGGTTCTCTGCAGACCAAAAGTGGGCGTTTCTAAAGGACAAACACTGATTGGTTAACTGTATTTTCTGGCTCTTTAGGTAAGTGACGTCAGGTCTTTTTTTAAACTGAAGGTTTCTAAGAAACATGTTATATCTGCTGTCAAACACAAGAAGATTTTTTTGTTGTTCTTGTGTTGTAGCTGCACCTGACACAGGTGAGAGTGGTCTGGGTAAAATGAAATATCTATAATATAAAATAATATAAATAACATCTGAAGAGAAACCTGCTCTATTTGTCACAAAGTCTGGTCTCAATTAAAGATCATAAGTCCTGTAACGAGATAACGGCCCAAAACAAAATGTTCTCTTTAGAATTTTCTTCTATGAGATCTGATCTACTCAGGGGCGGATCTACTGGGGTGGCATGGGGTGGCAGTTGCCACCCCAACAGAAAGCCTTGCCACCCTGTTTGCCACCCCAACTGGACATTACGAACGCGAACATCTTTTTTCCGATAACATTGAATGCAGCACAATGTAGTCATATGGTCCACACTCCTTACCAGTTGGTGGCGGTAATGCTCACCTAACTTTCTTGCCAACTCCCAATAAATTTAAAGAAGAATAAGCACAATGTACAACTCATAGATATTAAAACACTAGATGCCCCATCGGAAGCTGAACGGCGTAACCACGTCGCCGCCATATTGGAGGAGGAGACGGGAGAAAACAAAATGCCTCGTAGTTGTGCGGCTTGGAATGTAACCGTTTAGATGTCAAATCAAATCAGAAGGAATTACCTTTCACAGGTAAGGCATAACACTTTCTCTAGATTGTATTTAAGCTATAGTCTGGACGATTTTCACAATTATAACATTGTTTTGGAACCGTAAACTAGTCAACGAAAATACTATGGTTATGGTTTCCTGCTCCTCAGATTTCATTGATACAGTTACTTAGATGGTACTTTAGTCTGCACACGGTATTAAACAACAATATATACACATATATTGATAATTACGAGAATAATCTCAAGATTCTATTAGAATAAAAGTCAAATTAAAACGATTAAGTCATAATAAATCAAGCTCTGTTTTGATCAGCTTGATCAAGCAGCAGCCAGTTTCTCTCTGTTGTACTGCTCGTACAGATAACATGTGAGCTAACTTATTTATGTTTAATTCTTGAAAAAATTATAACAGTTAACTTCAAAACAGTCCTCGTTTTAACACAAACGCAAAACTTATTTTTGTAGGAATTCTCATAATGGATGGCTGTACTAAAATGTAATTTTCCTTCGAGGATTATTATTAATAATAATAATAAAATTGTAATTTAACAACTGAGTTAATATGTCAAAATGGAACTGTTAAAGGTTTAAAATTGTAAGAAAGATTTTATGGTACTATTACCAACTGTATCCCTTATTCAGAAGATAAAATAACAAATAAATGAATTGGCTCAGTCAAGCATTTTGTTAGTTTGTTGTTGCTGTGTGTTTAGCTTTTGTTCTTCTTTATAGGTTTCCTAAAGATAGTGTTAGGAAGAGAAACTGGGAAGTTGCGCTGAGGAGGGAAGGCTTTTCAGCCAGTTCATCTTCAGCACTCTGCAGCAAGCATTTCAAACCTGAACACTTTGACAGAACGGGTCAGACAGTGCGGCTCAAAGATGGAGCTGTTCCTTCTGTCTTTAGTTTCCCTGCTCACCTCCAAAAGGTATTTATGTTAAAATAGTTTGGAAGATAAATGAATGCTGTGCTATTGCACTTTTTCTGAATGTGAAGGAGTTTATTTGTTTTGTAATGTGACTAAAAATTATCTTTTACTTTAGCCTGTTTCTACCAGAACAACAGAGACATCAAAGAAGGCTCAAGAAGCTCTCTCTATTTTTCAGGCATTATTAAGGTATGTACAACAATTTTCAGTTTTTTTAATTTTGTTTCACCATTGTTACTTGTTGCTTTCACATTTTTAATGATGTTGATGATTCCTGAACAGCTTCAGCAACAGCAGTACATCTGCACTTATCGCTTTAGCCAAGATCACTTGGAACTTCTCGTCAATTCCATCAGGGCATCAGGTGGTCATTTCTTTCTTTTTTTCACTTTGGTTTGTTTGTATGCATGCATGTATGTCACATTGTTTACAGTGTTGTAATTACATCATTAGTTTTTCTTCTTTAGGATAAAATTAATTCTAACTCGGTGAAATCTGACTGTGTTGAGTCTGTTTATTCATGTTTTCTCAGGGGGCTGGAACAATAACCCTTCAGCTGGGCAGTTTGAAGCCATTTTTCGTCATCTGATGGTGCGGTGTGGGGTGTCTCCAAGTGGATCAGGAAATGTGGCAGTACAGGATGCAACTGTGTTTCTGCTCTCGAACTGTCATCTTCTCCCACAGCAGAAGTAACCGAAGAGCTACCATCGCCATTTGCAAATACTTGTGCAATTGTGCGTGACCACACTCATCTGTCGACACGCTTCGGTGGTCTTGTTGACAATGCAATTGTCTACATCTCGGGGTTTGTGGTCCGGAAAATCTTAAAGAAGCTTGTGTGTGACGTATGCCGTGGTAGCTTGGTATCTGATGCTGTACCTACATCTTTTGATGCATGTTATGATTGATTAAATGTATATACCGGTAGTGTATATAATGTGTATGTGTGTTGTTGAAAATCTTTGTTGGCTCCAAATAGCCTAAAAACTAATAAAAAATGAGAGGCTATGTTAATTTTTTATATTCTTTGTGGTCCTGGGGGGGGGAGGGTGTGTGAATTCATTCATTATAATTCATATAATATAAAGTGTAACATAAATTACTTATTAAAGGGGCAGATTTTTCTCTTCTCTCAGCTGCTTTTCATTTCATTGTATTTGCATTTTATTTTTATTGTACATATAATCTTTTGACAATAGTAATTTCATTTCAAAACAAACAAATTCACATACAAAAAATACATATCAAATAAAATGAAAGGTAGCAGAAAGGAGAAAAAATCTTATACAGGTATCTGCCCCATTAAAAAAATATATTGACTATAATAATAATAGTTTCAAATAATAACAAAACAAAATCTTCCAGCTCCTAAACAGCAGCTCTTATAAATACAAATCATAGAATTTCATATTTCTTTTAATAATTTTTTATCATTATTACAAATTAATAGAGCCAGTGTTTTTACAATCACTATTCAGAGTATTCCATAATCGTATTCCTTGGACTGAAGTACATCTGTCCTTTAAATTTATTTGAATTTTAGGTTTTAAAAACATTAATCCCTTCAGATTGTAACTACGTTCCCTCTTAACAAAATGTGATTGGATGTTCAAAGGTAATATATTTTTATGAGCATTATACATAACCTGCAAAATATTATAATTAACTAAATCATAAGACTTCAATAATTTCAACTGATAACGTAATGTATTTTGATGGGTGACTGTAGTGTTTTCTAGTTATATATACTGTATACAGTAGTTATATATATAGTTACATATATGCTTATCTGAATATATATATATATATATATATATATATATATATATATATATATATATAATTACAGTATCTGAATATGTATACATAATGTGTGTGTGAATAAATTGCATCTTTTGTTGTGTCTTGCTAAACATACATTAAAGTAGTATTGTATTCCACCAAAATTATTTAAATATGCTAAACTATACATTTCTATACATGCAGTTTTATTTGCTGTATGCCTAAAATTTAAATATGTGACAACAGGATTACTATTCAGCGTGTTATGATTGATTAAATGCGCTGATACTTTATTGTGCCTGTCAAATATATAAGGCTGAGTGGAGCGGTCTCCACCCCCAAGATGGCCGCCTGAAATCTCGTCGGCTCCAATAGGCGAGAGCAGTCCATGGGGTATCTAGTGATATCTATGGTACAACTGACTCAAGACGTCAAGTTCTGACTGAGTGGCGGGAAGTGAGAAATGAAATGAAAAGAGGACTGAACACACCAGTATTTCTGCTGCCTGTACTTTGGCTGTTTCATGTCTCTCCCTTTACATTGCATCATTTTATTTATATATACAGGTAGTCCCCGACTTACGAACGAGTTCTGTACCTACGGGCTGTTCGTAAGTCGAAAATTCGTAAGTAGGATCACATACAATTTAAAAAAATAAAAATAGATGTACAGTACTGTACAGTTACCAAGCACTTAGCCTATCATAACACAGTTTTTAAAGATGAAGGAGTGAGTTGAATTGTCTCCCTTTCACATAAAGGGAGCTAGCTCCCTTTATGTGAATGGAGCCTGCTAGGGAGGAGGGAGACAATTCAACTCACTCCTTAACTGTGTTAGAATAGGCTAAGTGCTTGGTAACTGTACAGTACTGTACATTTATTTATTTATTATTAAAAAAAGTTTATTTTTATTTTTATAATGAGATGCGTTCGTAAGTCTGAAACGTCGTAAGTCGAGGACTACCTGTATACTGTATATATACTGTATGTATGTTTATGTGTATGTGTGTGGAGGGGGAGGGTGTTGCCACCCCCTGAAACATCCTTGCCACCCTCTTGCCACCCCATAGATATTTTTCTAGATCCGCCCCTGGATCTACTTTGTAAGAAAGGAGCTGAAACACAAAGTAGGATTAACCCTTAAAATCTGAGACAGCTGAGGAAGTTAACAAGTAGCAGAAATACCTGGTCCAGTTGCACAAATCTTACAGAAACTGACTCATCTGCAGTGACTGATTTAAAATGTTGAACAAGAAAATGTGAAGTTAAAGAAACATCCTTTGTCCCAAAGCCAGTGTAAGTATCATTATTATTTTGGTTACTTTATTTTTCTTTCTTTATGAATCAATTGTAACTATTTTCACATTATTCAACAACCAAAACAGATTTTGTTTTAGGTATTAAAAATCAAACACTTAGCCATCCCCACTACCATTTATGTTGCTCTTATTTTGAAATGTAACCGGAAGTTCTGTGTTAAGAGAGGCGGAAAAAGAAGTTATGGAGACGCCGCTAACATCGAACCGGTTAACACCGAAGACAAAATATGTCTGTGGTTAACACAAACGGATAGTTTTTTTTCGTTCAGCCTTTTTCTATCGTCCAATCAGATGTGGCCCCCCCGGATATGCCTCGTCCAATCAGATGTGGCCTCCAGATACGCCTCGTCCAATCAGATGTGGCCCCCCAGACACGCCTCGTCCAATCAGATGTGGCCCCCCAGATATGTCTTGTCCAATAAGATGTGGCCCCCCGGATACGCCTCGTCCAATCAGATGTGGCCCCCAGATACACCTCGTCCAATCAGATGTGGCCCCGCAGATACGCCTCGTCCAATCAGATGTGGCCCCCCAGATAGCCTCGTCCAATCAGATGTGGCCCCCCCAGATACGCCTCGCCCAATCAGATGTGGCCCCCCAGATATGTCTCGTCCAATCAGATGTGGCCCCCCAGATATGTCTCGTCTAATCGTCCAATCAGATGTGGACCCCCAGATACGCCTCATCCATCAGTCTGTGTCTCCTGTGGTGTCCCTCAGGGGTCAGTTCTAGGGCCCCTGCTGTTTTCCCTTTACATGCTGCCTTTAGGTCAAATTATTAATCAGTTCAACATTTATTTTCACTGTTATGCCGACGATACATAGCTTTACATCAGGACTGGAGCATCATCATCTTCCACCTTGTCATCTCCATCTTCACTCACTGCCCTCTCTACCTGCCTGGAGGAAATAAGTCAGAGTCAGAGAGAATTTATTGTCATTTGCACCGCATGTAGTACATGTGTTGAAAACGAGATTATGTACACAGGGTCCCAGTTACATCCAACAACAAATGCAAGAGAAAAACAATAATAACATCTAGGATTAACTAAGAGAGACATCAGCTAGTAATACACTAAGCCCTAATGTAGTAGAAAAACATCATTATAAACAGCAGCACGAACATGAGTCATTATGAGCAGATGGTCACAGATGAACACAGCAACAAGAAACAGATCAGTATCAACATGATGTGACATTTTGCAGTGTTTATTCTTATTATTTATTTATTCATGAGTCTGACAGCCTCAGGGTAGAAGCTGTTCCTCAGTCTAGTGGTTCTATAAGGGAATGGATGAATCAGAACTTTCTTCAATTAAACTGCTCCAAGACTGAGGCCATACTGATTGGCACCCCTCACCAGGTACAAACATCTCCTATAACAACACTTTCCTTTTCTGGACAAGACATCCCCCTCTCCACCTCTGTTACTAATCTTGGAATAAAAATGGACTCCAATCTTACATTTGAAAATCACATTAAGCTTCTGTTTAAAACTTGCTTCTTCCATCTTCGAAACATCTCCAGACTTCGCCCATCTCTAACTTTTTCCGATGCTGAGAAGCTCGTCCATGCTTTTGTCTCCTCCAGGCTCGACTACTGCAACTCCCTGTTTATTGGAATCCCTGGCAAAAACCTTCAGAAACTTCAATATATTCAAAACAGTGCAGCAAGGATCTTGTTGAGAGTTCGTAAATTTGAACATATTACGCCCATTCTCCATAACCTTCATTGGCTTCCTGTCACCTACAGAATTCAGTACAAAACTGCTCTCATTACACATCAATGCTTACATGGAGCTTCACCAGATTATCTGAAGGATATTCTTATTCCATACTCATCCACCCGGTCGCTGCGGTCACAGAACAGTAATCTCCTTCACATTCCGAGAACCAAATTAAGGACCATGGGAGACCGGGCTTTCAGTGTGGCTGCCCCCCGCCTGTGGAACTCTCTTCCTGACTGTCTGAGAGCCCCACAGTCTGTGGTTGACTTTAAGAGCGGCTTGAAGACCTTTCTTTTCAACCGAGCATACTCTACCTCCTCATGATTCTACTTTTGATCTTAGTTGATACTGTTATTGATTTTAATTGTTTTATTATTTGTTTTATTGACATTTAATTCTGTTGCTCCTTGTAGCACTTTGAGATTTTCATTAATGAAAAGTGCGTTATAAATTGAATTCATTATTATTATTATTATTATTATTAGATGTGGCCCCGATACGCCTCGTCCAATCAGATGTGGCCCCCCGGATACACCTCGTCCAATCAGATGTGGCCCCCCAGATATGTCTCGTCCAATCAGATGTGGCCCCCCAAATATGTCTCGTCCAATCAGATGTGGACCCCCAGATACGCCTCGTCCAATAAGATGTGGCCCCCAGATACGCCTCGTCCAATCAGATGTGGCCCCCAGATATGTCTCGTCCAATCAGATGTGGCCCCCAGATACGCCTCGTCCAATCAGATGTGGCCCCCAGATACGCCTCGTCCAATCAGATGTGGCCCCCAGATACGCCTCGTCCAATCAGATGTGGCCCCCAGATACGCCTCGTCCAATCAGATGTGGCCCCCAGATACGCCTCGTCCAATCAGATGTGGCCCCCAGATACGCCTCGTCCAATCAGATGTGGCCCCCAGATACGCCTCGTCCAATCAGATGTGGCCCCCAGATACGCCTCGTCCAATCAGATGTGGCCCCCAGATACGCCTCGTCCAATCAGATGTGGCCCCCAGATACGCCTCGTCCAATCAGATGTGGCCCCCAGATACGTCTCATCCAATCAGATGTGGCCCTACTGTTGGGGCCTCAGGTCTTATCTCGGATCCCAGGCTCACCTCCAGCTCACGATGCTCCCGGCTCGCTCTACCTCAGAAGTAGTAACTCACTCGATCTCGATAAATGAAGGAAACGTGAATTCAGTTTATCAGTTGTATTAAATGAAGGAAACGTGAATTCAGTTTATCAGTTGTATTAAATGAAGGAAACGTGAATTCAGTTTACCAGTTGTATTAAATGAAGGAAACGTGAATTCAGTTCATCAGTTGTATTAAATGAAGGAAACGTGAATTCAGTTTATCAGTTGTATTAAATGAAGGAAACGTGAATTCAGTTTATCAGTTGTATTAAATGAAGGAAACGTGAATTCAGTTTACCAGTTGTATTAAATGAAGGAAACGTGAATTCAGTTTATCAGTTGTATTAAATGAAGGAAACGTGAATTCAGTTTACCAGTTGTATTAAATGAAGGAAACGTGAATTCAGTTTATCAGTTGTATTAAATGAAGGAAACGTGAATTCAGTTTATCAGTTGTATTAAATGAAGGAAACGTGAATTCAGTTTACCAGTTGTATTAAATGAAGGAAACGTGAATTCAGTTTATCAGTTGTATTAAATGAAGGAAACGTGAATTCAGTTTATCAGTTGTATTAAATGAAGGAAACGTGAATTCAGTTTACCAGTTGTATTAAATGAAGGAAACGTGAATTCAGTTTATCAGTTGTATTAAATGAAGGAAACGTGAATTCAGTTTACCAGTTGTATTAAATGAAGGAAACGTGAATTCAGTTTATCAGTTGTATTAAATGAAGGAAACGTGAATTCAGTTTACCAGTTGTATTAAATGAAGGAAACGTGAATTCAGTTTATCAGTTGTATTAAATGAAGGAAACGTGAATTCAGTTTATCAGTTGTATTAAATGAAGGAAACGTGAATTCAGTTTACCAGTTGTATTAAATGAAGGAAACGTGAATTCAGTTTATCAGTTGTATTAAATGAAGGAAACGTGAATTCAGTTTATCAGTTGTATTAAATGAAGGAAACGTGAATTCAGTTTATCAGTTGTATTAAATGAAGGAAACGTGAATTCAGTTTATCAGTTGTATTAAATGAAGGAAACGTGAATTCAGTTTATCAGTTGTATTAAATGAAGGAAACGTGAATTCAGTTTATCAGTTGTATTAAATGAAGGAAACGTGAATTCAGTTTATCAGTTGTATTAAATGAAGGAAACGTGAATTCAGTTTACCAGTTGTATTAAATGAAGGAAACGTGAATTCAGTTTATCAGTTGTATTAAATGAAGGAAACGTGAATTCAGTTTACCAGTTGTATTAAATGAAGGAAACGTGAATTCAGTTTATCAGTTGTATTAAATGAAGGAAACGTGAATTCAGTTTACCAGTTGTATTAAATGAAGGAAACGTGAATTCAGTTTATCAGTTGTATTAAATGAAGGAAACGTGAATTCAGTTTATCAGTTGTATTAAATGAAGGAAACGTGAATTCAGTTTATCAGTTGTATTAAATGAAGGAAACGTGAATTCAGTTTACCAGTTGTATTAAATGAAGGAAACGTGAATTCAGTTTATCAGTTGTATTAAATGAAGGAAACGTGAATTCAGTTTATCAGTTGTATTAAATGAAGGAAACGTGAATTCAGTTTATCAGTTGTATTAAATGAAGGAAACGTGAATTCAGTTTATCAGTTGTATTAAATGAAGGAAACGTGAATTCAGTTTATCAGTTGTATTAAATGAAGGAAACGTGAATTCAGTTTATCAGTTGTATTAAATGAAGGAAACGTGAATTCAGTTTATCAGTTGTATTAAATGAAGGAAACGTGAATTCAGTTTATCAGTTGTATTAAATGAAGGAAACGTGAATTCAGTTTATCAGTTGTATTAAATGAAGGAAACGTGAATTCAGTTTACCAGTTGTATTAAATGAAGGAAACGTGAATTCAGTTTACCAGTTGTATTAAATGAAGGAAACGTGAATTCAGTTTATCAGTTGTATTAAATGAAGGAAACGTGAATTCAGTTTATCAGTTGTATTAAATGAAGGAAACGTGAATTCAGTTTATCAGTTGTATTAAATGAAGGAAACGTGAATTCAGTTTATCAGTTGTATTAAATGAAGGAAACGTGAATTCAGTTTATCAGTTGTATTAAATGAAGGAAACGTGAATTCAGTTTATCAGTTGTATTAAATGAAGGAAACGTGAATTCAGTTTATCAGTTGTATTAAATGAAGGAAACGTGAATTCAGTTTACCAGTTGTATTAAATGAAGGAAACGTGAATTCAGTTTATCAGTTGTATTAAATGAAGGAAACGTGAATTCAGTTTATCAGTTGTATTAAATGAAGGAAACGTGAATTCAGTTTATCAGTTGTATTAAATGAAGGAAACGTGAATTCAGTTTATCAGTTGTATTAAATGAAGGAAACGTGAATTCAGTTTACCAGTTGTATTAAATGAAGGAAACGTGAATTCAGTTTATCAGTTGTATTAAATGAAGGAAACGTGAATTCAGTTTATCAGTTGTATTAAATGAAGGAAACGTGAATTCAGTTCATCAGTTGTATTAAATGAAGGAAACGTGAATTCAGTTCATCAGTTGTATTAAATGAAGGCAGGAGAAGTTTACAGTTTACAGCACTGGCCTCTCTGGTCTACGACGTGAGTATCAGAAACTGGAAGGAGCGATGTCCCGTGTCATTACAGATCTATAGAACCTAGACTCCAGCACGGCCTGTCACGTGTATGAGGGGGCGTGGCCGTGTGATCTCAATAGATCTGACGTGGTTTTGACGTGTAAGGAAAAATGAGATGGTGCTTCAAAAGCCTTTCTGCGTGATGTAGCGAGCAAAATGAGCTCTATTCCTTGATGGACATTGAATCACTGGGAGACTCTTCGTAGAGCTGCTGGCCCAGTTGAACCCAGTCAGAACCGGGTCATAATGTCATTATGATCCTGTCACCGAGCAGATCAGAAACCCAGGGTCAGTCTAAATAATTTACTAACAGTGAGATCAAGGACCGGAAGGAGTGAATGACATGTTGCCTTACAACTACATTGGGCCTAGGCTCCGCCTTCTTCTGGGAGCGCAGCCTATCAAGTGAATAAGAGGGGCGGACTAAGTGTGATCTTATTGGATCTTATGTGAGCTGACGTGTCAAGAAAAATCACAGAATGTAGCAAAGCCTCTCTGCATGGTGTGGGGGGCAGATAAAGAAATGACAAATAAATAAAAATCTATTCCTTGATGGACATTGAATCACTGGGAGACTCTTCTTTTAGAGTTGCTGGCCCAGTTTAAACTGGTCAGAACTGGATCATAATCTTATTATTACAATCCGTCTCTGAGCAGATCCAAACCAAGGGTCACAATCTAGATCATATATTTCTATCAGGGACCCAAAGCGTTTAAAAAAACTCCCAGTTCGACTGCCAGAGTTGTAAACAATTACTGGTAATCAATTTTCTGTATGTGCTTGAATGTACACTGTTCCTATGTGTGTGTGCGGAGGATGCCTTCCAGCTCTGGACCTTTGACCTGCCCTCCTCAGGTCAAATACCTGTCCCACCTCAGGCCTCTGTCAATGATCCCACCCCCACCCCACCCCAATGAGATGCATGACATTACGGAAATATTCATAACACTGACTATATCAGTACTAAAAATATTTGAATTAAAGGATTACAAAAAGCGCCCTGTGATGGACTTGCGACCTGTCCAGGGTGTGTCCCCTGTCCCTCGCACAGTGATTACTGGACATGGGCACTGGTGACCCCTGTGACCCAAAATGGAAGAAGCAGGTAAAAGATAATGGATGGATGGATAGATTGCAAATATCGTTCTAAGCAAGAAAGCATTCTGATGTAAGGAATGTTTATCAGTTGTAGACCCTGATCTCTTAAATTGCTTAATTCCTCGGATTCTATATTCTCTGCCATAGTTATTTACAAGGTGCGTTCTGGCGATTGCGTCATAAAAATGCATCGGCGTTTGACCCCTCTTTTCTCCACCCGAAAACTGTGACGCACTGAGAACTATTTTATTAAAAAATACTTTTATACTGTATATTAATTATTCGAAGCATCTGTGTACTAACATTCATTCATTCAAACTTTATTTAGTCAGGTAATTCTTATTGAGCCTCGTGAGGATTGACTTGTAGGAGGGATTTGATTTGTAGAAGTTTGATTATTAGATGAAGTGGCTGATTTTCCATTACTGAGTCAAATAATGAACTAGAAGCAACAAAATGTTTGTTGAAACAGTTCAGGATCTCGTGCTTATTTGACACAGGAACAGAGTCAACAAGAAATTGTGATGGGAGGTCGGATGAATGGGGGATGAGAGAGAATCAAAGCTGAGTAGCTACTCTGCCACTTTATGCATAGTTCCAAAATCATGTCACACAACCTTTAGTCCTCCTCCACCACCTCACTCTGTCCACTCCAACTACCTCCATCCATCATAGTCTTTTTCCTGCAGCTGCATTTCTAACATCCTTCTACCAATATACCCACTGTCCTGGACATTGTCCGTTATGAAGAATATAAGACTGTAATGTTAACCAAATAAAAAAATAAGAGTTCAGTATTAGGCCCTATTCTGTTTATTAACAAGTTTTTGTTTTGTTGTTCAGTTTTGATTATTGTTCTGAATTTAGTTTTGAACTTTGTGTTGTGAACTGTTATAAATAAATATTTTTGTTGTTAAAAAAGAGAACACCGAAACTCTCGGGTTGAGGCCCAGTTCTGCGACAGAAACGACTCATTTCCGTCAGAACCCGCGTCACGTGGCCCTCTCGCTTGCCGTACTATGGCACACAGCAGCTATACTTATAATACTTACAGTTTTAATTATAATACTTACAGTTTTCGTGCGTCGTGCGGGTGATGGACGTGCGGGAAACAGAAACAAACGCAGAAACTTTCGTCGTTCAAGCCGCCGGGCCACGCTCGAGCTCCGCTCTGTTGCTAGGACACGCTAGGAGTTGTTGCTAGGAGTGACGTCACACCCCCCACCCCCTCCACACACATTTAAAAAAAAAACGTTCATTTGGCCGGTGGTTATGTATGGAAGCCCATTTCCGCCAGTCTATACATAGTTCCCAGACATGTGACTAGAATTCTAGAATTCTGGAATTTCCGCCATTTTAGTAGGATAAACAGACCGAGCAGCCAGAGCTAAGCTAAGCTACTCTTGACCAAGGTGCATATTTAGCAGTGGTTGGAGTTGAGTTGGAGGAATAAATGTCAGGCGAAGCGGTACTGCCCCCTGGTGGAGAAGGGCAACAAGTTGTGAGTTGGAGGAATAAATCATGTCAGACGAAGCGGTATTGCCCCCTGGTGGAGAAGGGCAACAAGTTGTCACCAATAAATTTCTCTGATCGTTGCCCACAACGGAGGAGCTGCTGCAGCTTTAAATCCATGGATGGATGCTTAATAACCAGTAACAGAGTTGTGAAGGACGTCCAAATCTTCATGTTAATAACTGTTCTGATGACTGGCAGAGTAAGTGATTACAATAATGTACACATAGATGTCCCTCGTAGCTACAGCAGCTAAGCTAGTCTTTGCTAAAGTAAGATTGATGTTGTGTACTGCGTGCTAAGCTCATAGCTTGAGCTACAGTAAATATCAGCGTATTTTAACGTAACAAAGAATAGCTTAGCTAATGTAACTTGTGCCACAGTAAATATCAGCCATGTGTACTTTAGTAAAAGCTACATCAGCTATGCTAATCTGTGCTACTTTAAACACTGTTGCTAGTAAAGATGGCTGATATTTCTCACATTACTACATTATTTATTTAGACTGCCTTTCATACTTAAAATTAGTGTTAACAAAATAAATTATTTGTAATTATTGCTGTCATAGTATTTTTAACGTTTCTCAGTAAATGTCACTGATATTTATTTTCCACTATGATCTGCCTTTGTTAAGTTAGTGGTGAAAAGTTACAATTTGGTAACTCCTTTTAATCCAGTAGTGAAAGCATTTTAATCGTTTTCTCCCTTTGTGTTTCTGTGTAAGGTACTGAGTCCCAGGAGATCGATGAAGCTGGATGGATGAAAGATGGACGAATCTGCTTTTCAAGTACATTTGGTGTTGCTGTGAAAACATGCATTGCTAAATGAATGTGTGTGTGCTTACCTTTAGTTTGAATAAAACAGTTGTACCAAGTTTCACTTTGTTTATTTCAATACGTTGAATACGTTGTTTAATGTCCAATAATGAGAAGTTCTACTGCACATAAATAAAACTTAGAT
This sequence comes from Garcialebias charrua, assembly GCA_038048925.1. Lineage (NCBI taxonomy): Eukaryota > Metazoa > Chordata > Actinopteri > Cyprinodontiformes > Rivulidae > Garcialebias > Garcialebias charrua. The sequence continues at coordinate 1,897 of JBBPBX010081448.1, read as the reverse complement.
GCAGTGATTGTTCTTTTGGTAACTTACCAGTTTAGTGTTTTATTGATGTACAAACATAAAAACATGCATGTTGCTGTTCATCCTCCAGGAGTAGACTGATAAAGTTCAGAATAAAAGCTATAATTATAAATTCAAAACAATTTAAACTGAATACAATATGAGAACTGTGGGAGATTTTATGTAATGAAATGATTTATTAAAACACTCTTCAACAAGGAATGATGGAGCCGAGTGCAGTTTCTGACAAATTAACCGATTTCTCGCCATGCGGGACCACCCGACTGCGCCAACTCCTCCGGATCTGAGACTGGACCCATCAGGCGTAGATCTGAAACTGGACGCAGGAGTAGGATCTGAGACTGGACCCGTGTCTACGAGCTTTTCACTCATCTGGACCTTTAAAAAAAAAAAAAGATTAGTAAACATTGTCATTTTTTGCATCACAAAGTTTAAAATAAGGCTCCAAGTTTGCTACTCAAAGTAGGAAAAATAAAAATAAATACAGTTGCACCTAACATTTTTTACTCATTCACAAAAATAAATGTTCAATTTTATATTGATTTTAGTAAATTTATCTTAGATTTAATTTATTTTTGAATTACTGTGCTGGTTTACTTGTTTACCTGCTGCTTGTTCCTCTGCTGCTATCAGAGTACTGGTAAGTGTGTCTGTCAACTTCAGTGTGGGGTTCTGGTCACGAGTGAGGGAAGAATGGAGCGTGAGCTTGACAGACGGATTGGTGCAGCATTTGCAGTATTAACAGACTCTGTACCGGTCCATTGTGGTGATGAGCTGTAAGACCAGGCCGTCCTGAACAACATAAAACATTTAATACATTATATATACTGTGCATTTATACTTATATATATACATTTACACTTATACATTTTGGTTATAATTTTACTGCTGTAAATGTCATAGTTTTACCATTAGTGTGTTACTGTTTCTGTAATTTTTAAACCTCTTATGTTGTTTGTGAAGCAACTTGATAACAGTTTATCTGTCATGATGATTTGGTTGAAGCTTTAGATTTTAATCATTTGAGAACATGTTAATGACCAGATCATTTTTATTATGTCCTGAAACATTAAAGCCTGAAATGAACTGAAAGAGGGTGGACATTTTTTAAACCACTGTAACACATTGTGTAGGCTACCTAAAATATTTCCTCCAGGATGACTGGCTTGCATTACCTGTCTCAGAGACAGTTTATCTGTCGTTAACGTGTGTGTGTGTGTGTGTGTCAGCCTGATGTCACAGGGTAAATAAAGGTTCAGAATAAAACATTAACAAGCAGCTTCCTAACAACAAAGAGTCTAGCATAAACACAGGTGGGACACTTTGTTCCCGTTAGTGTTACAAAGTGGAGGTTAGCATTAGCATAGCGTTGCTAAGCTAACGTCAGTAACAGACAGTAACAGAGGAGCAAGAAACTGAAAAAACTGTTCAAACACACACAGTTTTGCAAAATTATTCACAAAGAATTTTGGTTTACCGAACAAAAAGTGATCGGAGCATATTCTTGATGTTGTGGAGGGCCTGGTCGAGGGCACACACACACAGAGCCAGTAACCCACACTGCTACTAGTGGTCAGGAATGGAAGTATCGCCAACCAAAATGGCGGAAACCCCGGAAATTCCACTTATGTGACGTCACATGGGAACTATGTATTAAAAATGGACTATTCCATCTTGACATCTTCTGGGTCAGAGGTGAACTCGGGGGCTAATTCTGTGGCTAGCTGGTTCCGCTCGGTGTGTTCATAAATCATGGGAGAACCCCGCTGTATCAAGCTAAATTAAAGCGGCCGGAGGATTGTATTGTGTGTTTTGTGTCGACCACTCGACGGTGAGTCGTTCGTTTTATGTATTTGGGTTCCTTTTATGAAATAGAAAT
>JBBPBX010081446.1:0-15951 GCA_038048925.1 Garcialebias charrua | reverse complement strand
ACAAGTTCTTCATGTGAGTTCTGAACAGGATGTTCCTCATGGGTTACATTAACCGGTTGTTTTAAATTGGCCACATCGTATTTGGAACATCGAGTTTGCTTTTAGCGTAACTCTTTGTGCTTGTGCCAAGATCCATTACTGAAATCTCACCTCAGGTGTACAAAATCACTCAATAGATTCCATGATGTCATCACAGGAGTCACAACAAAAACAAGTCGAAATGGAAAAAACTGTTCAAAACAAAACAACAACAACAAAAACCAGTCACTTTGCTGCTTTGAAAGGATTTAAGAGTTTTAGTGTCAGCCAAGTCCTGCAGAACCACAGACGTGTGTTAATGCAGCACCAAGGTGGAAAGACATCAGCAATGACTTCGGAGAAGCAGCTGTTGTTGCTCATCAAACTGGGCAGGGTCAAAGCAATTTCTAAACGATTTCCACAGTAAGAAACATTTTTCACAAATAGGAAACCATTTTTCCCAGGAGGGGATGTCTCTACAAATTCGAGGGGAGGTCAGACTCTGCAATGGTAAATGGACTGCACTTATATAGCACCTCTTTACAACACAATCTGTGTCCTCATTTACCTATTCATACAGCACTCTACTAGATCTCTACAAAGAATAATCAGAGCTTTATCACATTCATACACTGATGGGACGCACATCAGAGGCAATGAGGGATTCAGTGTCTTGCTCAGGGACACTTTGGCATGTGACTGCTGGTGGAATCGCCAACTCTTGCATTGGAGGACAACTGCTCTAACCGCTCAGCCACTGCTGCTCCTTAGGCAGAGCAAAGCTAAGAGAAACTTTATAAAATAAAATAATAATAATACAAGAGCTCCATATCAGACTGTGTAGGCCTCAATCAGCAGGTTCACGACAAAATGACGAGGTAAAGGCAGAACCAGTATGACTCGACTCTTCTGAGACTCCTCTCTACCAAAAACAAGAGGCGCAACATTGATTTGTAAAGTTTCCTCTGAATGAACCACAAAACGTTTGAATTAATGTCCTTTGGATGAATGAGACCAAAGTAGAGACGCTTCATACAGTCAGCACGGTGGTGGAGTGTGATGATTGGAGCTTTTTCTACAGCCACAGGACCTGCGCACCATATTGAGTCTTACTGAGTTGACCATGAACTCATCTGTAGTCCATCCAATAATGATAATAATAATGAATTTAATTTATAACGCACTTTTCATTAATGAAAATCTCAAAGTGCTACAAAGTGCAACAAAATCAAAGGTCAAATAAAACAAGCGATAAAACAATTAAAACCAATAACAGTATCAACTAAGGTCAAATATAGAATCATGTGGAGGCAGAGTAGGCTCGCTTAAAAAGAAAGGTCTTCAAGTCGCTCTTAAAGTCAACCAGCGACTGTGGAGCTCTCAGGTAGTCAGGGAGGGAGTTCCATAGGCGGGGGGCAGCCACACAGAATGCCCGGTCTCCCATGGTCCTTAATTTGGTTCTTGGAATGTGAAGGAGATTACTGTTATGTGATCGCAGAGACCGGGTGGATGAATATGGAACAAGAATGTCCTTTAGATAATCTGGTGAAGTTCCGTGTGAGCATCGATGTGTAATGAGAGCAGTTGGACCAAACCGAGTCATGACAGAACAGAATGATGATCCCAAACTCCACGTCTGATCTACAGCAGAACGGCTCAGAAGCAGGGTGTAATAGTCCGGTGGTCAGAGTCCAGACCTAAACCAAACTAAACAGCTGTGGTGGGACCTTGAGAGAGCCGAGCAGCAAACCTCAAAGAACTGAAGCAACGATGTAAAACCAAGGGAGCCAATGTTCCTCCACATGTGAGAGACCGCTGATGTCATACAGAAAACAAATGATGTCATTGCTGCTAAAGGTGATTCTAGAGCTGCTGATTTGAGTCAGAGTCAGAGAGTCTTTATTGTCATTTGCACCGCATGTAGTACATGTGATGAAACGAGATTATGTACACAGGGTCCCAGTTACATCCAACAACAAAATGTAAGAGAAAAACAGTAATAACATCTAGGATATGAACTAAGAAAAACATCAACTAGAAATACACTAAGCCCTAATGTAATAGAAAAACATCATTACAAACAGCAGCACGAACACGAGTCTGTATGAGCAGATGGTCACAGATGAACACAGCAACAAGAAAACAGATCAGCATCAGCATGATGTGATATTTCACAGTGATTATTCTTATTATTTATTTATTCATGAGTCTAACAGCCTCAGGGTAGAAGCTGTTCCTCAGTCTAGTGGTTCTACATTTGATGCTCCTCAACCTCCGTCCTGAAGGGAGTGGGGCAAAAATTTGTGGGATTTACTCAGTTCTCCACGCAGTTATTTTTCACTTTGGCTTTTTTACAAACTATGGTAAAAATCTGTTGTGAGTTTTTGTACATCTGAGGTTTACGTTTTAGAAACTGACCGTTTTAATGATGTACTGATGGGCAAAACTCAAGAACGGAAAGCTGCTGGATTTTATTTTTCCCATAAATATATTCCCATCTCAGCAAACCAAAGAAATAAAAGGTATATACGCAGTTAGACGGGGCCACGATGGACAGTAAAACAAAAAAAGACAAAGTAGTTAAGTCAACTGGGACACTTTCCCCTGTTTCATCTCTTTGCTTTTTTAATTTGCACACTGTTTCATCCTTATGACTTTAGCTCCCTCTCCTCCTTTTTACCCTCCTATAGGCTAGCTTTTCAACTCTTTTTCCATCCTCTTTGCTGTCTTTAAGTTAAACTGCTGCAACGTTTTATGTGTTTACAGGCTCATTGCAGCTGTTTGCACCACAGAAGAGAGGCCACAGTCAGTTTAATCTCCTTGACTTTGTTTGGTATTAATCAGGAAATTACTTTGTAATTTGTACGTGGCAAAGCTAATTCTTACAATTGCTTTTTTTTTTTGGTCAGCTGAGTAATGTAAAGTAAGTTTTTCAATGCGTCACAAAGCGATCCCACAACCCCCGTCTGCTGCTAAGGTCATGCATTTTTTTATTTTTTTTATTTTGGGCTCCTCCTTGGAGACCTCTGAGAAGAAACCAGTCAAACTATATAGCCTCACAGGAACAACCCCCCACCCCCACCCCAGTAAAAGCCCAAACTGGCAACGTTCAGATAAAATGAGCAGGCGTGGGGGTTAGTGAGGTACAGTTCTGCTACAGAAAATCAAATGTCAAAGAACGAGTTGAAACTAAATATAAAGTGGAAGGCTACTGCAAATGTGAGGCAGAGATCTGAGATCTGACGTGATGGATGAAACTCAAACACTTTCTTTGTTGAGCTCGGTGGGAATCAGCGGGAGACATGTCGGAGGGACAGCTTGATTCATACCCTTGGATGATCCGCTCTTATAAAAGTAATATTTTGGCCCCACAGACAAAACATCTTTCCTCACTCAACAAAGTCTCAGTTGAAACTGCTGCTTCACGATCTGTGCCCAGTCTAAACTAAACGCGTGCATTTTGCCCAGTTCTGTTCCTGCTACAGTTTTAGAAGAGATCTGACCAGAACGTGACAGAGTTGTAGCCATTTCAGTCAAACCTTAAAAACATCATGCAGAATCTCATGCAATGTTACAAGAAGTCGTGCTACAAACATGTTGCGAATGACTCAGCTACTACTGTTTGGAACCATCCATCCATCCATTATCTTCCGCTTGTTCCAAAGTTGGGTCGCAGGGATAGCAACCTGAGCAGGGAGGTCCAGACATCTCTTTCCACAGCCTCCTCTTCCAGCTCTTCTGGGAGGACTGAAAGGTGTTCCCAGGCCAACCGAGAGACAGTCTCTCCAGCATGTCCTGGGTCTTCCCGGGGTCTCCTCCCAGTCAGACATGCATGAAGCACCTCTCTAGGGAGGCACCCAGGAAGCTTCCTTACGAGATGCCAGAACCACCTCTACTGGCTCCTCTCGTTGTGGAAGAGCAGCGGCTTTACTCAGAGTCTCTCCTGATAACTGAACTAAGGGAAAGTACAGCTACCCTGAAGAGGAAACTCATTTCAACCACCTTTATCCACAATCTCATTTTTTCGGTCACCACCCAGAGCTTGTGACCATGGGTGAGGGTAGGAACGTAGACTGACTGGTAAACTGAGAGCTTTGCCTTACAGCTCAGCTTCCTCTTCACCACAACAGACCGGCACAAAGTCTGTAATACTGCAGATGCTGCACCAATCCATCTGTCAATCTCATGCTCTATTCTTCCCTCACTGTGAACAAAACTCTGAGAGACTTGAACTCCACCACTTGAGGCAGAACCTCATCCTTGACCCAAAGAGAGCAATCCACCCTTTCCCAACTGAGGACAATGACCTGAGATTTGGAGGTGCTGATTCTCATCCCAGCCACTTCACACTTGGCTGTGAACTGCTCCAGTGAGAGCTGGAGATCACAGCATTATGATGCCAACAGGACCACATCATCTGCAAAGAGCAGAGATGGAATCCTGAGGCCCCCGAACCAGAAACCCTCCACCCCCTGGCTGCACCGAGAAATTCTGTCCATAAAAGTTATGAACAGAACCTGTGACAACGGGCAGTGCTGTTGGAGTCCAACTCCCACCCTGACAAGGTCCGACTTACTAGTGGCAATGCAAACCAAACTCTCGCACTAATTGTATAGGGACCCAACAGCACATACTGTTAGGATGTGTGCATTTACTTTAGTGAGTTTTGGAGTTATTAGAATTATTTTCTATCTTGTTTATCTTTTACATTCTTTGTGTTTTGGTAACTATTTGAATTCTGTTGCCCCGCCCACTCTCACCTGATCCATTTTGTCTCCTCCCAGGTATTTGTCACTCTCCCTCGTTAGAGTTCCTTTTATATCAGGTGTCTCTGTTCATTCCCCAGTTTTAGGTCCTCACTGAGCCTCTGCGGTTTTCATGAATGTTTTTGAGTTTTTGTAAGTTCCTGGCTGCCACATCAGCCCTTTATTTTAAATTTTGTAAATATGTCCATTTGTTCTTAAGAGCTTCAAGTAAATTCTCTATTCTGGGCCCTAAATCCCTGCCAATCGGGATAACATAAAATTTTAATTCAATATCTGTAAAACTGATGGAGTTACAGCCATTTTTATGTTGGCTAATATGGATTAGCTGTCGTGGCCATCTTGAATTGGATTTGCTGCAAATGTCAATCAGTTTAGGATCCAGTGATTCGTTTATGATAATTTAATTAAACCCTGAACAGGGTTGACTGCAACACCTAATGTTAATATTTTAAGCATATATATTTTTCTCGTAATGTTTCTGGGCTATCAGTAACAGCTACTACCATACCACATTTTAGGTTATTTATAAAATTACCTGAGTTATTTTTGTTTTCATTTCTATGACTCAGACTGATTCCAAATGTTTGGGTTGTAGACATGGATACTATGATTAATTTCTATGTTTCGTTAAAAATTCATAAAATAGTTTTTTGAGATAGTTTGGTAACAGACAAAGGCACAGTTACTGCGTTCTGTCAATAGTTTAGCTATTAGCCAATGACAGCGTTGCAGTTTGCTGTTGTGTATGCCAACATGTTGGCATTCTGTTGAGGTTCCCTGATTTAATAAACTCTAAAGCAACCAAACCACCAAGACAACATCAATGCATTCACATTAGACTGCTACTGTTGATGTCTCTCTAATGAACTGCTGCCCTGCAGTCCCAAACACACCAGGCCCCAGAGGATCTGCAGCAGCTTAGATAAGATACAAAATCACACACAAGTATTTATGTACCCAGCATAGAAGTATGCGAGCCACACAGCTCACAAATAAAGTACAGTTGTGCACACGCTTAAAGACAGGCACAAGTGGCCACAAGTGGCTGACAAACCAAGCACCTGCTTTCTGAGAGTATCTGCATGATATGGTCCAGCCATAATCAGTGGCTCTGTTCACTGTCCTCTCTGAGCAGAGCCACATCTCCACAACAAACCTCTTCACAGCCCTCAGACGGGCGGGTTTACCCCAACAGACACTCATGAGATAAACCCCACTCGACAGGGCTGCGTGGAGTGTTTCAGTCAGACAAGCCAAACAGATAGAAGGATGGGGCGCAATTTAAACACACTTTATGAGTTGCACTTCTATCAGGCATGTTGTAATTATGATTCAGAAGAGTTTATTTAGATTCAGGAGGTAAAAATGCCTTAACTATGTCAAGCAGAGTGGGTTTAGGCTTTTAGAGTAGCAGCCACATGTCATACTCTACAATGTGTTTCAAAACACAAACTAGTTTGATGAATTAGAGCATAAATGTAGCAGTTCCACAGATACAGTACATAAAGCAAGACATTAAAAAGTCCTTCACGTCAAGTCAGTCTTCTTAGAAATTGTCCTGGTGTCAACAGTTGGACCCAAGATGCAGGCAGACACAAAGGGACATTAAAGGTAACTTCAAAAATGTATTTATTAAAGGAACAAAAACAAAAAGCCGACATGGCAACAGCAAACTTAGAAACTCAGAACACGATGGGAGACCTAGACATGTGGAGAACCAATGCAACGAGCCACTGATGAGACAATGATGAGGCTTTATACAGGAAAGAGGGGGAGTGGAAAGTGGCAGCACCTGAGTGATTACTGACTAGGAACAGGTGGGAGTGGAAGACTGAACATTGAGTGATTACTCTCTAGGAACAGGTGGGAGTGGAAGACTGAACATTGAGTGATTACTGACTAGGAACAGGTAGGAGTGGAAGACTGAACATTGAGTGATTACTGACTAGGAACAGGTGGGAGTGGAAGACTGAACATTGAGTGATTACTGTCTAGGAACAGGTGGGAGTGGAAGACTGAACATTGAGTGATTACTGACTAGGAACAGGTAGGAGTGGAAGACTGAACATTGAGTGATTACTGACTAGGAACAGGTGGGAGTGGAAGACTGAACATTGAGTGATTACTGACTAGGAACAGGTGGGAGTGGAAGACTGAACATTGAGTGATTACTGACTAGGAACAGGTGGGAGTGGAAGACTGAACATTGAGTGATTACTGACTAGGAACAGGTGGGAGTGGAAGACTGAACATTGAGTGATTACTGACTAGGAACAGGTGGGAGTGGAAGACTGAACATTGAGTGATTACTGTCTAGGAACAGGTGGGAGTGGAAGACTGAACATTGAGTGATTACTGTCTAGGAACAGGTGGGAGTGGAAGACTGAACATTGAGTGATTACTGACTAGGAACAGGTGGGAGTGGAAGACTGAACATTGAGTGATTACTGACTAGGAACAGGTGGGAGTGGAAGACTGAACATTGAGTGATTACTGACTAGGAACAGGTGGGAGTGGAAGACTGAACATTGAGTGATTACTGACTAGGAACAGGTGGGAGTGGAAGACTGAACATTGAGTGATTACTGTCTAGGAACAGGTTCAGGTGGAAGACTGAACATTGAGTGATTACTGTCTAGGAACAGGTTCGGGTGGAAGACTGAACAGAGAGTGATTACTGTCTAGGAACAGGTTCGGGTGGAAGACTGAACAGAGAGTGATTACTGTCTAGGAACAGGTTGGAGTGGAAGACTGAACAGGCCTCAACGTGGAGAAGACAAAGGAGATTGTTGTGGACTTCAGGAAGAGGGATGCCCAACATGCCCAACAAGGTCCTAGAAAAGATTGTTTTTATTCAACTTCAATCTTTTCTAGAACTCAACAACCTGTTTGAAAAATTTCAGTCAGGTTTTCGAGCTCGTCACAGTACTGAATCTGCACTGCTCAAAGTACAGAATGACATTCTTCTGTCCCTGGATGCAAAAAACCCTGCTCTGCTGGTGATGTTAGACCTCTCAGCAGCTTTTGACACCGTCGACCATCAGGTACTAATCAACCGCTTGTCTCAGCAGGTTGGCCTCCAGGGAGCTGTGCTTGAGTAGGCGTGTTTCCATCAAGGTTTCTAGGTGCGCATTATGAAGCATCGCATCAGAAAAGCTAAATGGAAACGGCATAATTCGAGTTAACTTCCTCTAAGTCGCTCTAAAGTTTATACGCTCGCTTGAGGTAGTTTTTGGGGAGTCGATTCAGAGCTGAGTCGGCTAAACGACAGATGGAAACAGATTAGCCGACTCAGTTCTGCCGCAGCGAACATTCACGTCACGTGACTGATCAGCTGTTTCCGCTCCGGACAACATGTAACATCGCTAAAACTAGTTGGCATGACAGAATAAATACAACTTGCCCGATAGCAACACATACCTGAAATATTCTCTCCATTTTGCCGAGATGTCTGTTTTCAAACGCTACTTCCTGTTTACTGTGGAAGTGCGTAACGCTGACGTCTGACGTATGGCGCTGACGTGTGACGTAATGACGCTGACGTCTGACGTAGAGACGCTTTGCGTGGCATTGCAGATGCGCTTCAAGCCAGTTAATGGAAACACTTCTGATCCTCATAATTTTAATTTACATTTTAGCGAAATTTTCTAAAATTCGCTCAAAAATCGAATTTAAATTGGATGGAAACATAGCTAGTGGTTCAAATCTTACCTGTCTGGGAGAACTTTTTCTGTCATGATAGGCGATCTGTCCTCCTCTTCATCAACCCCTCTGACCTCTGGCGTACCACAGGGATCTATTCTAGGGCCAGTCCTCTTCTCTCTTTACATGCTGCCATTAGGATCAATCATTGCACGTCATAACCTGTCTTTTCACATGTATGCAGACGATTTACAAATCTATCTGCCAGTCACTCCCAACCCCTCACTCAGTTCAAACACTCTTGTCAACTGCTTAAATGACATTAAGCACTGGCTCTCTCAAAACTTCCTCCACCTAAACACAGATAAAACTGAATGCATTTTGTTTGGTGCACCTGATGACACCAGCAACATCCTTCCCAGTCCCAGTGTTGGTTTTCCCCTCCCCCACTTCAACTCGGTGGTCAGAAATCTTGGAGTGCAGCTTGACTCCAATTTAAAGTTTGATAAACAGATCAGTTCTGTTGTCAAGACCAGCTTCTTTCAGCTCCGTCTGCTCTCCAAAGTCAAGTCATTTCTTAGTCGTGGTGATCTGGAGAAGGCCATCCATGCCTTTGTGACCTCCAGACTTGATTATTGTAATGCTTTGTATCTTGGCATTAATCAATCCTCCATCTCCCGTTTACAGCTTGTACAGAACTCTGCCGCGCGCTTTTTGACCAACACACGAAAATATGAACACATCACTCCTGTCCTGTCCTCTCTACACTGGCTCCCAGTTCAGTTCAGGATACAGTTCAAGTTGCTGCTGTTTGTTTTCAAAGCTCTGAATGGACTTGCTCCCCTCTACATCTCAGAACTTCTGAAAGTCCATCAGCCTGGCAGGGACTTACGATCTGCCAGTCAACACCTGCTGGAGGTGCCTCGCTCGAGGTACAAACAATGGGGAGACCGGTCATTTTCTGTCGCCGGCCCAAAAGCCTGGAACAGCCTCCCCCTTGAGCTGCGTGCCACCTCCGATCCGACTCTGTTCAAAACCAAATTGAAGACCCACTTGTTCAAAAAAGCTTTCAGTGTGTAACTTTTATTATTTTGTATTTTAGTATGTAGCATCTTTATTTCAATTGCATTTTTATTTCCACTTGTTCAAAAAAGCTTTCTGTATGTAACTTTTATTACTTGTGTTATTTTAGTATGTAGCATTTTTTATTTCCATTGCCTTCTTTTATCGCTGTGGTTTCTTATTCTATTTTCATTGATTTATTGTTCCCGTTTATTCTTCTTTTTATCCTGTTAAGCACCTTGGTCAATGCAAGGCATTGTGGAAGGTGCTATACAAATAAAGTTTATTATTATTATTATTATTATTTTATTCCCTCTGACCATCAACAGCACCGCAGTGGAGAGAGTAGACAGCACCAAGTTCCTGGGAGTGCACGTCTCAAAGGACCTGTCCTGGAGCAGGAACACTGCATCACTGGCCAAGAAGGCTCACCAGCGCCTCTACTTTCTCCGCAAGCTGAAAAGGGCTGGAGCTTCAACCCCCATCATGTGCACCTTCTACAGAGGTGCCATAGAAAGTGTCCTGACCAGCTGCATCACGTGTGGTTTGGTGCATGTACTGCATCCTGCCGCAAGAGCCTCCAGCGCATCGTGAGAGCAGCTGAGAAGATCGTCGGCACCTCCTTCCCCTCACTGCAGGACTTACACAGCAACCGCCTCACTCGGAAAGCCCTCTGCATGGCAGGTGATCCCACACACCCACTACACAGCCGCTTTAGACTGCTGCCATCAGGGAGGAGACTGAGGAGTCTCCAGGCTCGAACCAGCAGACTGAGAGACAGCTCTGTTCATCAGGCAGTCAGGATGCTAAACACTCTGCCTGCTCTGCCTCCCCTCCCATTTGAACTGCCTTAACACAAAAAACTTTCTCACACATTACCACACAACACAAAGTTTTTAACACTGGACTCTGTGTCATCAAACGGGTTATTCACTAAACTCTCGGTCATGTGCTCATTCAGTTTGCACTACTTCTCATATTTGCACTAATGTTTGTATTACATTACTGCCTATAGTCATACTACTGTTTACATTCACTGTTTACATTTATTAATACTGTTTACATTTATTACTACTGTTTACATTTATTACTACTGTTTACATTTACACTACTTTTATATCTACACTACTGCTGATACATATACAGTATTCTCTGACTAGCCTTATTTAAGGATGCCCAATGTGCCTTATGTGCCTTACTGCATATGCCACTTTGCCTCTATACCAACATCAACTACCTCATACATATACTGTGTACATTAACTCATATGCTGCTTTGCCACTCTTTGCAAATGTCAATGCTAGAACCTTCAGTTTATTTTATAGATATACTTTTTATACTTTTTATACTACTATGCAAAAACTCAGGACAGTATTACACTTTTATTATTTCATTTTATGCTTATGTTCATTAAATGTTTAGTGTTTTAGTGTTGGTGTAAATTTTCATACTTTTATACTACTATGCAAAAACTCAGGACAGTGTTACACTTTTACTATTTTATGCTTATGTTTATTAAATGTTTTAGTGTTTTAGTGTTTAAATGGTTACTGTTGCACCGAGGGACTCAGGCCCTGTACACACGTAGCCGTTTATCAGTAAAACCGAACAGTTTATGATGCGGTTTGGCCTTTGATCCACACGTGAACTCTGGTTGATGTAACTATAAACGAATAATAACAAAACTCCGGCCAAAGTGAAGATTTGAGAACTCTCCGCTTTCGAGTCTGCGTGTGCACTTTCAGAACGGAGCTTTCTGCTCCACCGCCTCCAGCTGCTGCGGCGCTGACAGTCACACAATGCTCTAAAAAAAGCACTAAAACGTCAACCTACCTGCTCTACATGATTCCCAGTCGACATTTTCCTGCGTTTTATTAATTTTGTACTCCAACACGGTATTTAATAGTAGTTCAACCTCACGGTCTGTCCACACAAACTAAAGAAAATAAATAAATAAATAACAGGAAGTCGCGGCAGTTGGAGGGTTGTGACAGCACTACACTGCCATCTATGGGTTCAGCATATTCATTACAACGCTCTCTGGTGAAATAAAACGGGACATGTAGACAAACATTTTAAATATTCGAACATGTATGGACAGATGGGTTTTTTTTGCGCAAATATTCGTTTTTCAAACACCAGGCTACGTGTGTACAGGGCCTGAGAGAAACGCAATTTCAATCATGTGTATGTCCTGTACATATTGCAGTTCTGACAATAAAGTTGACTTTGACTTTTGATTTAGTGATTACTGACGAGGAACAGGTGGGAGTGGAAGACTGAACATTGAGTGTTCTCTCCTGTGCTCTCCTCACAGGAAAAATTAAAAACTCAGTTTGTGTAACCAAATAACACAAGCAAGCATTATCAAGAATGTTGGTTTACCTGCTGTATTGCTCAACAACTACCTCAACATCATTCTCGTCAGTGCTGGTTTGCTCAGCAACCGGTGTCGAGATGTTAGACGAGGCAGTCTGATTACCGTCAAATCCGTAGACTTGCATCTGAAATCCAGTTTAAGTTTTGTTGTTACTGGGCCCAGAGGAAAGACCTCTCCGGCAGAAGTCCCAGACAGCATGCATTAGCAGCCGTATATTTAGCTTTAACTGTTACATTTTCTGTTTTAACAAACAAATACATTATAATAATGGTGGTTGTCCTGTTTTCCAAGTCAAAATATTGATTGTAGAAATCTTTCTTTCCTGATGTTTCTTTCATAATGTGCAAATAAATGGCCCTGAAAGGCAAGCACAATTTTGGGGAAACTCAATTTTCCAAGTCTAATAAATAAATAAATAAAAATACACCTTTTGTCTGGACTTCAAGGCATTAAGGGCCTAAAAGAGTCTGCCTCCCTCTGTGCAGTGTCAGTCTGTTGAACAGTTGGTTTTTAAAGGGGTCAGATGTAAATCCAGTCTTTGGGTGGGGATAATTACCACCAAAAAACACAGAAAACATTTTTTCTTGCTTTTTAGGACTGCCTGGAAGAGGGTTTTCCATATTATGAAGTCAGGAGGGTAATTTTTGTGGTGCAGCATTAGATAATTGCATTAGATAATTGCACCCTATTCCCTAAATATTATTTTTGCTTGCCTTTTGTGACTCAACAAAAAGAGAAAAATTATACCTCTTTTTTTTTCTTGCTCATTACAGAAGTCAGAAAATGGATTTTTGGAAAGCTTTTTTCACCTCTAATTGTTTCCCCCATCTCCTATTAATTATTGGGTCAAAACTAGAAAGTTTGACAACCACCAAAAGTAAAATATTTATTTGCATTTCAGGACTTTCATAATACAAGTTTCAATCGACACTAAAAGTCTAAAATTTTTATGAATTTTTTTTTATCAGGCAGGCCAAACTTTGCCATGCATCTTGCACCTGCCCACTCTGGTATAAAACATTTATTTTATTATGTCTTGTAAAAACATTCAGAGAGTCATGGGGTGGGGATAAGGGACATTATCTTGGAGAGCTTTTCCTCACAGATAAGACCATTTAAGTCCTGTAATTTTACTATTTATTGACTTCACTGTCTATACTATACATCTTTCCGTGTCTCCAGTAGATCACTAATGCAACAAGCGTGCTCCTTCAATTTAAAAGTATATGCATGTATTGGATTTCCAGTGATAGATAAAGAATGTAGATGGACTTTCAGGAGAATCATTGAAGTCAGTTTTCAGTTTTCTTTTGCGGCCATATTGAAAACATCCCAGGATGAGTGTTTCAGGTTGTCCAGACAAAAAAAAAAACTCTAACTGAATTGTACAGATCATTAACTGCCACTTTATTAAGTATAGGGGGCAATAAAGACATCTATCACCCGGTAAAAAGACAGAAAACACTTCAAAGTGCATGACTTTGCTCAGAAATGGTTTGTTCTTTTCATTCAGACAGGGTGGGCCATGCTTTCTACAATTACCCACTCTGGTAAAATGGATTTCTTTCATTATGTCCTGTAAAAACTCTGAGATTTATAGGAAGCAAAGGGCATTATCTTCAAGGGCTTCTCCTCACAGATTAGGACCCTGACATGCAAAAACAGACAGTAACAGTTCTGATAATACAAAGTATAAAAAAAATACCAACAATGTTTAATGTTGTGTTTAGGCAAAAAAAATAAATAAAAAATCTTTAAAAACTACAACAAAAGGAAATGCCAGGCTAATATTTCTGTTTTGTCCATTAAACCGTTAACTTAGTTTTATCCTCGTTTTGCCCCTCGTCATGAAGCAAATAGAAGAAATTGGAAATATCCTCTGTTTGTCCGTCCGTTTGTCCATCTGTGAGCACTATAACTTGAAAGATAGGAAAGGTACAAACTTTCATTTTTTTGTGTATGTGACTGCATCTAGGCCTGAGCGAAAGGTCCCTATCAAAAATGGCCACTTCAAATGTCAAAAGTGCCACCACACACGCACATACACACACACACATGCATACATACAGTATATGTCAATGGTGTCACAAGCATTTGTAATGTGTGTGTGTGTATGTGTATGCGCGGGGGAACACAATACTGTAGTGGTGTGGGCTGGGGTGGGGTCTTGGGGTCCTTCCCCAGAAATTTTTGAATAAAGTAGATGACATTTCCTGCATTCTGGTGTATTTTAACAGTTGTTAAACATCTACGTTCACCCAAATAAGTAAGCACTTGATTCAATAACTATTTTAGAGAGCAACAAGAAGTAGCCTGACCAACAGCTCTCCTTGTGTGAATAGAGCACGCTCCGCTTCTCTCAAGCACTCTCTTCTCTCAGGCCGGCATTAACAAAGTGCCAAGCTAGCACGCAACACAGAGGTGTCTCACCCTCCTCTCCACTCCACATCGACAAAAAAACCCCAAAGACATAAGTTCTCTGCTAAGCCATGACCTTGGAGAAACACTGCATGCAATGTGGTGAGTTATGCTGGTGAAGATTCTCAGTCGTCCAGGACATGATAAAATCAAAAAAGGCGTTCAATACAAGATCAACTGGACTTTATTTGTTGCAGAAAACGTTTCACCCTTTATCCAAAAGGCTTTTTCAATTCAGTGTGGTGAGTTGTTGCAAGTAACAAGGAAAACCTGGAGTGGACTTTTTGTGGTTTGAGTACATGTAGTATTTGTCTATAAATCAAGTGGAATGGATTTGTTCCCATAGCATTAGAAACAGTCAGAGAGTCAGAGTCAGAGAGTCTTTATTGTCATTTGCACCGCATGTGGTACATGAGATGAAAACGAGATTATGTACACGAGGTCCCAGTTACATCCAACAACAATGAAAGAGAAAAACAGTAATAACATCTAGAACTAACTAAGAAAAACATCAACTAGTAATACACTAAGCCTAATATAGTGGGAATAAACAGCAGCACGAACATGAGTTTGTATGAGCAGATGGTCACAGATGAATACAGCAACAAGAAAACAGATCAGCATCAGCATGATGTGATATTTTGCAGTGTTTATTTTTTATTTTATTTTTATTTATTCATGAGTCTAACAGCCTCAGGGTAGAAGCTGTTCCTCAGTCTAGTGGTTCTACATTTGATGCTCCTCAACCTCCGTCCTGAGGGGAGTGGGGCAAAGAGTGAGTGTGCTGGGTGAGTGAGGTCTTTCATGATGCAGGTGGCTCTTTTCCTGCATCTGGAGGTGTAAATGTCTGTGATGGTGGGGAGACTGACTCCAACAGACTTCTGTGCAGCCTTCACCACTCTCTGTAGAGCTTTCCTCTCTGCAACTGTGCAGCCTCCATGCCACACGTTGATGCTGGAGCACAGGATGCTCTCCACTGCACACCTGTAGAAGGAGGTGAGGACTGGGCTGCTCAGACCAGCTCGTCTCAGCCGTCTGAGGAAGTAGAGTCTCTGATGACCTTTCTTGATCAGGCTGGTGGTGTTGTTGCTCCAGCTGAGGTTATCATTCATGTGTACACCCAAGTATTTGTAGCTGGAGACCACTTCCACTGCAGACCCACCTATTTTCAGTGGGGCATGGGTGTGTTTGTTCCTTCTGAAGTCCACAATCATCTCCTTTGTCTTCTTCACATTCATGTGAAGATTGTTCTCTTTGCACCAGCTCTCCAGGTGTTCCACCTCCTGTCTGTAGCTGGACTCATCATTGTTTGTAATGCATCCCACCACCGCTGTATCATCTGCAAACTTAACAATATGACAGCCTGGAAGTGTGGCTGTACAATCATATGTGAGCAGAGTGAACAGAAGGGGGCTCAGCACACATCCCTGAGGAGAGCCAGTGCTAAGGGTTATGGTGGAGGAGGAGAAGTTGTGGATCTTCACGGACTGTGGTCTGTCTGTTAAGAAGTCTAGTACCCAGTTACAAATAGAGGGGCTTAGTCCAAGTGTAGATAGTTTGTCTATCAGAGTTTGGGGGATCATGGTGTTGAAGGCAGATGTGAAGTCCACAAAGAGCAGACGCACGTATGAGTCCTTCTGATCCAGGTGGGTGAGAGCAGTGTGG
>JBBPBX010081445.1:0-15951 GCA_038048925.1 Garcialebias charrua | reverse complement strand
AGTTTTAGTTGTGCAGTTAGGAGATCTGCTTGCTGTTGTTCAGATAGATTTTCAGGCAATATGGATGATAGCGAGATTAATTTGGCTATCAGATTACTTTCATCTGATTTCTTTTCCTTTTTTAGTTTAGAACTTGTTTCTATAAACAATCTTCTCAGCTCATATTTTAAAAGCTCCCATTGTTTTTGATATTCCCCTGTATCTTCTGCAGTCTCAAAACGTTCTGAGATTTTTCTTCTTATTATTTCAATTAAAGATTCGTTTTGTAATAAAGAACTATTTAGTTTCCAGTATGCTGGGTATCTTTGAGTTGGCTTATCAGGAGATAAGTTTAAAGTTAATACAATTGCTTTATGGTCTGTTAATGGAGTAGGCATAATTTCTGTTTTGCAAATTAATTGAGTAAGGGATTCCGATATTAACCAAAAGTCTATTCTGGATCGTAAAGAACCAGCCTTGTTTGTCCAAGTAAATTCTTTACTATTTGGGTTAGTAACTCTCCAGATATCATGAAGACCTTGTTCATTCATAAAATCATTCAAAAAACAGTTGGTTTTATTTCTGCTAGGCCATCTGTCCAAATCATCATTTAATGTGAAGTTGAAGTCTCCTCCCAGTAATATTTTAATATCAGTAAACCTTTCCTTGATACTTTCAAAGGTAGTACTTAGTGTTTGAAATAACTCTTTGTTTTCTCTTGTGTTAGTGTACCCATAAACATTACCTAATAAAAAGAACTGGTTGCAGTAACAAAAAACTGTTAACACATAATGTCCATTTGGGTCAGACATAGTGTAAATAACCTTCTCCTTAAACTTGTGCTTCAGGGTTAACGTTCCAGCTGAGTGATGGTTTCCATGCGACATCCACAGGTCCTCGCCCCATTGTGATTTCCAGAAGTTGTGGTCATCTTCAGTAGAATGCGATTCTTGAACCAAGCAAAAGTCAGAATCAAACTGTTTCACATAAAGAAAAACTGCCTTGCGTTTAGTAATGTCTCTTAAGCCTCGAGCATTAACAGAAACAAATTTTAAAGTAGAAATGTTTAACAAACAAACACACAAACAAACAAACGCAAAAGTCAGAGCAGCGATTAACTCTTAGGGCCAGTTTACACGGCGCGTATTTTGAGTGTAACCGCTACTTTCTCTTTGCGACTTTGCTTATCGCCTACACGACGCTGCTGGGCCCCCTCGATGACACCGATACTTTTGCAACCCTGCTCTCAAGGTGGAAGTTTTTCGCTGACCCCCCGCTGATAATGTAAACATCTCCCGCTGCGCGTGGAAACGCATGCGCACGTATATTTCACGCATGCGTGGAGCGACAGCACATTGTAAACAAAAATGGCGTCGGAGTATGTCATACTGATGTGTGTGGTACGCATGATGCAAAGTCTGTTAAGTATCCTTGTTAATCTACACCGGAATGTAGCTGCTTTGAATGAAAGTGCTGCGAAGAGACGACAGGCGAACAGACTTCGAGTTCGCGCTGTGCTGAACCAGGCTTTGAGGCAAACAAGGAGGAACAGGAGGCGCTGCTGGATACGTCCTGGAAGGACAAGCAAGTGGTGGGATAACTTCGTAAATGATGTTGTCGACGAGAATGAATGGAGAGAGAATTTTCGTATGTCCAAAGCGTCCCTAACAGCTTTGGCAGAAGAACTTCGTCCTTTCATCGAGGGCCAAACGACAAACATGCGGTCGCCCGTCGACGTGCTAACAAAGGTAGCATGTACTCTGTACTACCTCAGTGATGAGGGCAGACTCCGTAAAACAGCAAATGCATTCGGTTTGTCACGATCAACAGTATCCATCATTGTCAGGAGAGTTTGCCATGCCATCTGCACCCATCTCGGACCAAAATACGTGAAGCTACCTTTCACCGAGCCAGAGGCCCAGGCCTTGGTAACTGGGTTTCATGAAGCACATGGAATGCCGCAGTGCTTGGGAGCAATAGATGGGACCCACATTGAAATAAAACAGCCGTCTTTAAACTCATCACAGTATGTAAACAGGAAGGGTAAATTTTCTCTGAATGTGCAAGCTGTCTGTGATTACAAATACAGATTTATGGATGTTGTTGTGAGGTGGCCCGGGAGTGTCCATGATGCTCGTGTGTTTGCAAACTCAAACGTCAACACATATTTCAAAACTGGACAAATCCCTTCACTTCAAAATCAGATCATGGAGGACGAGGAGCCCATTCCCATTTTTCTGTTGGGAGACCCTGCTTATCCATTGTTATCGTACCTCATGAAGGAATATGCAAATGGTGGATGTACTCCACAGGAGCAATACTTTGGACTTTGTGCAGGGCGCGCATGGTGATAGAATGCGCATTTGGCCGGCTCAAGGCCAGGTTTGCATGCCTGAGGAGACCGATGGACATAAATATAGAGGAGGTACCCCATGTCATCTATGCATGCTTTGTTTTGCATAATTACTGTGAGAGCTGCAAGGACACTGTGGACGAACAGTCGGTTGTCAGTGTCATGCAAAATGAAGAAACTGACCAGCCACCAACGCAGAGGAATATTTATTTGACTGACTGTAATGAAGGAGCTGGGAAAAGAGTTCGTAGAATTGTCACAAAGTACCTAGATCCCTGATGTTGTCATCACAATATTTGACACCTGAGTATGACTTGTTTTGACCTGTCATTATGATGAAGTTACCTATGTGAACAAGTTTTATTCTTTCACTTTTTAGCTTGTTATTTGAATGTATTTTCTGATAAATGTAAATTTAACGAAGACGTGTCCTTGATGTTGCCATGCGATTTAATTTTACATTACTTGCAAAGATGTTGTCTTGTTTTTTGTATGCTTTAAAATAATACTGTTTATTTTTAAATAGCATAAGATTGAAATAGTTTTGTTACCATATGGAAATGTGATCCTTATAGACTAGGTTGTTTTCACATCATTTAAATGTGTGTTTTTTTTTTATATTCAACATGCTTGATTGGAGAAACTCTGCTTATGATTAGTACAAAATGTCTGTGTCATATTTCTTTTAATTGCATTGAATAAAAATACCTACGGAACCACCACTGCATTATTCATTACATTTAATATGTTGTGAAATTATGTGATTACAACACTGTACTGGTACTATTCTTTTTATTACAACTACCATACTAACAGTCCTGTTTGAATGCAATATAAATAAATAAAATTTAATAACATTGATCAATTTAATAAATAATTATAACAGGTATGGATAACAATATTATATATTTAATGCTGATGCTCATTGTAAACATCTAGTTCTGTTAAATAGTTCATTCAATTTAGTTATTCTGTAGCAGGTCGCTTCCGTAAATGAGCCACGGGGCTCAATAACATTTACCAGACTAAATAATGGTTCAATGAAAAAAAAAATTACTGTGTATTTAAAGCTATTTATTGGGACTGGATAGCATGGTGTAGTGGACCTACCCAGGGTCAAACTAAGGTTTTTGAACTGTCCAGTGATGACCTTTACTGACCTCTCAGTAAAGCAAGACATTTACTACAAAATCATTCATTTAGCTATAATCTGATAACATAGTCACCAAAAAGAGACTATTTCTATCTTTGATTTTAGGCTGATGTGATCAAAAGAATAACTTTTGTCATTTTCATGATGTGTGCTTTTAAGCTGTGTTATTCTGTAAGAGTTAAACTGTGTTCACTGCTGTGTTAAAGGTGAAGTCTCGGGTCAGAGAGACCAGACGGTTTGTTTAGAAAGCCAGAAGACAGTAATCCGTTGTTTCTCCTGAAAAGGGCTCCAGCTGCTCTGTCTTTTTCCTAAACAATTTCCCTCTGCTCGGGCTGTAACCTTGGGTCGAGATAAGACAAGTGAACTCTCCTCTCTGATCCTCTTTTAAGTTCTAACTGTGCGGAAACGCTTCAGAGTTTGCTGGGAACTTCAAAGAGATGTGAACTTTTCCCAAAGAGCTGAATGACCACCAGTCACGCGCTAAGGACTCGTCATCCAGCTGGGACTGATAACATGTTGTTATGGGTCCACTTCGAACGAGCGTAAGCTCAAAAACTTTGTTATTCCTTCCTGGAATAAATTATCTTGAGCCAAGAAGCCACGACTGTCACGACTTCTGCCGACGAAAGCGAGTATCACCGACACCGACAAGGTAAACACGCGTGGAGTCCAGCTTGGACTTGCGGGACCGACGACTCGTCAGTCTAAAGTTGACCACAGCTCTTTACCAGAACCAAGGCGGACGTCTTAAGGTAAAGGAGCAGCTGTTTGCTTATAGTAATTGTTTTAAAAAATAGGTCTATTAAGTTAATACGGCCACGAAGGCTTAACTTACCATATTTTTCATTGAAGGTAAAACCTAAAATAAATAAAGGTACTGAATGAACAAAAGACTTGTTTATAGATTACAGGAACAAACCCAGAAAGCTGTTTTAGTTAAATAACTCACCGCTAAGAAAGCATTTATTTGCATACACTATAATAAATACCGTCTTATTGATTCAAACAAAATCAAAACAAAGATGGATGATGAAAATTATGATGAAGCTTTAGAGATGCTCACATCAACGCCTGAATCATGTACGCTGGGTTTAAGTCTAAGAAGAGCAGAACTTCGCCTACATCGACTTACGTTAAAACGTGAAATTAGAGATTTCAACACAAAGATGGAAGGTAAAAAATTTGCTGAAGCTTCAGAGTCGCTCACATCAAAGCATGATTCATATAGGCAGAGTTTAATTCGAAGAAAAGAAGAACTTCGCCAAAGTCGCCTTGAGTTAGAACGTGACATTAGAGATTTTAACATGGAACAGGGTGATATGAATTATTTTGAAATTCATCAATTCCCTGACCCGATTTGGTTCAAACGATGCCCAGAGCGTGAACTACATTACCAAGAAAAGGTCAAATCCCACTCGCTGGAGCTGGAAGGGACAAGTTCATCAACTCCCTCTCCTAAAATAGGCGAGAAAAAACATGTTTTTCAAACTAACAAACCACGACATGAAGGTGTCCGCTGGAACTATGACCCGAAGTGGTTAAGAGACCCAATATGGTTGAGAAGGACGAGCACACGCCCTGTCCCTGCACCTCGGACGAAGCTGCCCGAGATAAGCAAAAAACCACAAACGGTGGACGCCCGCTCTTTAAGTGACCCTCCGCGGTCTACACCGAGCAAAGCTCCTGCCCCTGCACTGCGGACTGGACAGTCCGGGAGTAGCAAAAGGTCACAGAAGTTCCAGGAAAAAGGTACCATACCTCTAAGCTCTGATGAGATAGTGGACATCAGTTGGTTGTTTGAAAACTTGAATGATACAGAGGATGACCGAACTGGTACAATGCGTGACATCGTCTTAAATAACTCAGCGCACACTACTACCAACATTGCCATGGATGTTGACAGCAAACCAATTGCTGACACACAACAACATCCTGAAGGTCATGATGCTGACAGCCAACAAGATGCTGACAGTAAACAAGATTACACAGACAGAGTCACACGTGAACAGAAACGTGGGCCAAGACCTGTGAGGTTTCTGTGTAACTTTATACAAAGGGGGGTGGCTAAGAAAGCTTACCTGCCTATCACACTGGAAGGTGTCCTTGAGCGTGAAGCCCTCCTGGATGGCAGTTCTGATATAACTATTATGTCGGCCAAGCTGTTCGAGGAGCTGAGGACCGCCGCTAACGGTGTTGACAGGCAAATACCCTTTGAGAAATGTGCTATTGAGCTACAGGGTCTCGCAGAGACGAGAACAACCCTAACAGCTATGGCTATGGTTCACATGCAGATTGGCGAAATGACAATACACCACCCGGTGTACGTGTCTAAACTTGACTCATTCCCATTTTTGGTTGGCCAAGATTTTATAAACCGCTTCAACGCGATTATAGATTATGGTCGACGGAAAATGTGGAGCACAGTGAGAAAACCCCTGCCAATAAAAGTGCTTCCTAGTTGTGATACAGACTGCCTAACCGCAGGTACCGCAGAGGACACAAGGGACTGCTCATCCGAGGACGAGAGCCCGGTAAGTGAACCTTCAACTACAGGTGAGACAGAAGAGACCCAAAAGTTGGACCAAACTCTGGCCCAACAAGAGAACCTCCTCTGTGAGCTGACACATTCAGCACTCCCTGACCACTGCCTACCACAGGTAGTGAAAGGTGTTGAGATCCAAGGATCCCACACCGAAGACGCTGTACTGTCCTCTGGGACAGGTAATTCGGCAATCAACCAAGCTTTCAATGAAACCTTGGTTCAAGGGCATCTGAGTCCAGAAAATGACAGTCATCCAAACGCTGACAGTCACTTGGACATCATTGTTGCAGATTACGAGGACCCCTCTTCAGACAAGAAGGGGGCAAACTCACATTACCTACCACAGGTAGAGAAGGGTGTGGAGATCCAAGGACCCCACACCGAGGTTGCTGTACTGTCCCCTGGGACAGGTAAATCGGCTATCAGCCAAGCTTTTGATGAAACCTTGGTTCAGGAACATTTGTGTCTAGAACTAATCAGAAATGACATAGTTTTTACAGACTCAAAGAGCCTCTCTTCAGTCAAGAAATGGAAAGACACACACAATGACAGTGACCCGTCGCAGTCTGTACAATCAGACACACCTGCGACTGCACCGACAGTTGTGACACACCTGAATTACACGGAAAGAGGTAAACGTAAGAAGATACGTTGGCCAAAACCTAAACGATTCCTGTGTACCGTCTTCTCTCAGCTGCGCGAACAGCTTAAACTAAACGGTGGCATCCTAACTTGTGCCCATGGACGGACGTCCTCACCTGTGTTCGTGGTCCCCCATGACCAAAGGGGGGTGATGTTAGGCCATGCCAAAGACAAAGATTTGAATGTACACCTCAGAAACACTTTTGCTTTCGCCCAGAAAAACCTGGAAAAATCCGCTGAAGGACGCAAGGCGTACTACGACCAGAAGGCCTCTCATAATGAACTCCAAGTGGGAGACAGAGTCTGGTACTATACGTTCGCCCCAGCAACCGGGAAAGGAGGGTCCGAGACCGGAACTCTCGCCCGCAAACTAATGCCCAGGTGGACTGGACCTCATCTGATAACAGACAAAGTGTCCTCAGTCGTCTACGAAATCAAAATCAGCAAAGGCCGCAAAGAGCCAATTGCTAAATGGGTACATCGAAATCAGATCAAACCTTACAAGGCGTTCAATGACTCCACAAAAGACAAAGATCTCACAAACTCACCGACTTCATGGGATAATAAGGTCGTCCAAACACAAGTTAGTAAATAAACTATCCATCCATCCATCCATCCATTTTCTTCCGCTTATCCGGGGTCGGGTCGCGGGGGTAGCAGCCTAAGTAGGGAGGCCCAGACTTCCCTCTCCCCAGCCACTTGGAGCAGCTCCTCTGGGGGAATCCCAAGGCGTTCCCAGGCCAGCCGAGAAACATAGTCCCTCCAGCGTATCCTGGGTCTTCCTCTGGGTCTCCTCCCGGTGGGACATGCCCGGAACACCTCACCAGGGAGGCGTCCAGGAGGCATCCTAACCAGATGCCCGAGCCACCTCAACTGGCTCCTCTCGATGTGGAGAAGCAGCGGCTCTACTCCGAGTCCCTCCCGGATGACTGAGCTTCTCACCCTATCTCTAAGGGAGAGTCCAGCCACCCTGCGGAGAAAACTCATTTCAGCCGCTTGTATCCGAGATCTTG
Organism: Garcialebias charrua; assembly: GCA_038048925.1. Classification (NCBI taxonomy): domain Eukaryota; kingdom Metazoa; phylum Chordata; class Actinopteri; order Cyprinodontiformes; family Rivulidae; genus Garcialebias; species Garcialebias charrua. Next base: position 8,269 of record JBBPBX010081445.1, on the reverse strand, counting down.
TTCTTTCGGTCATAACCCAAAGCTCATGACCATAGATGAGGGTGGGAACGTAGATCGATCGGTAAATTGAGAGCTTTGCCTTTTGACTCAGCTCTCTCTTCACCACGACAGACCGGTACAGCGCCCGCTTCACTGCGGACGCTGCACCTATCCGCCTATCGATCTCACGCTCCAGTTTTCCCTCATTCGTGAACAAGATCCCGAGATACTTAAACTCCTCCACTTGGGGCAGGACCTCCTCCCCGACCCGGAGAGGGCACGCTACCCTTTTCCGGCTCAAGACCATGGCCTCGGATTTGGAGGAACTGATCCTCATCCCGGCCGCATCGCATTCAGCTGCAAACCGCTCCAGTGAAAGCTGTAGATCACGAGCTGATGAAGCCAATAGGACCACATCATCTGCAAAAAACAGAGAAGCGATTCTAAGGCCACCAAAACGGATCCTCTCAACACCTTGGCTGCGCCTAGAAATTCTGTCCATAAAAGTTATAAACAGAATCGGTGACAAAGGGCAACCTTGGCGGAGTCCAACTCTCACCGGAAACGAGCCTGACTTACTGCCGGCAATGCGGACCAAGCTCTGACACCGGTCGTACAGGGACCTAACAGCCCATATCAATGGGCCTGGTACCCCATACTCCCGGAGTACCCGCCACAGAACCCCCCGAGGGACGCGGTCGAATGCCTTTTCCAAGTCTACAAAGCACATGTAAACTGGTTGGGCAAACTCCCACGCACCCTCCAGGACCCTGTTGAGGGTGTAGAGCTGGTCTAGTGTTCCACGACCAGGACGAAAACCACACTGCTCCTCCTGAATCCGAGGTTCGACTATCCGACGGACCCTCCTCTCCAGAACCCCTGAATAGACCTTACCAGGGAGGCTTAAGAGTGTGATCCCTCTATAGTTGGAACACACCCTACGGTCCCCCTTTTTGAATAGGGGAACCACCACCCCAGTCTGCCAATCCAAGGGAACTGCCCCCGATGTCCACGCGATATTGCAGAGTCGCGTAAGCCAACACAACCCCACAACATCCAGAGCCCTAAGGAACTCAGGACGAATCTCATCCACCCCCGGAGCCTTGCCACCGCGGAGCTTTTTAACCACCTCGGCGACCTCCGCACCAGAGATTGGAGAGCCCGATCCAAAGTCCCCAGGCTCCGCTTCCTCAGTGGAAGACGTGCCAGTAGGATTGAGGAGGTCTTCGAAGTATTCCGCCCACCGACTCACAACATCCCGAGTTGAGGTCAACAGCACGCCATCCCCACCATAAATGGTGTTGGTCGCGTACCGCTTTCCCCCCCTGAGACGCCGGATGGTGGACCAGAATCGCCTCGAAGCCGTACGGAAGTCATTCTCCATGGCCTCTCCGAACTCCTCCCACGCCCGAGTTTTTGCCTCAGCAACCACCCGAGCCGCATGCCGCTTGGACTGCCGGTACCTATCTGCTGCTTCCGGGGTCCCACAGGCCAAAAAGGCCCAATAGGACTCCTTCTTCAGCTTGACAGCATCCCTCACCGCCGGTGTCCACCACCGGGTTCGAGGGTTGCCACCACGACAGGCACCAACAACCTTGCGGCCACAACTCCGATAAGCTGCCTCGACAATAGAGGCGCGAAACATGGCCCACTCGGGCTCAATGTCCCCCGCCTCCCTCGGAACGTGTTCAAAGCTCTCCCGGAGGTGGGAGTTAAAGCTCCGTCTTACGGGAGACTCTGCCAGACGTTCCCAGCAGACCCTCACAATACGTTTGGGTCTGCCAGGTCTGACCGGCATCCTCCCCCACCATCGGAGCCAACTCACCACCAGGTAGTGGTCAGTTGACAGCTCCGCCCCTCTCTTCACCCGAGTGTCCAGGACATGCGGCCGCAGATCAGATGAGACGACAACAAAGTCGATCATTGAACTACGACCTAGGGTGTCCTGGTGCCAAGAGCACATATGGACACCCTTATGCCTGAACATGGTGTTCGTTATGGACAATCCATGACGAGCACAGAAGTCCAACAACAGAACACCACTCGGGTTCAGATCAGGGGGGCCGTTCCTCCCAACCACACCCCTCCAGGTCTCACTGTCATTGCCCACGTGAGCGTTGAAGTCCCCCAGCAGAACAAGGGAGTCCCCAGGAGGCGCACCCTCCAATACCCCCTCCAAGGACTCCAAAAAGGGTGGGTAATCTGCGCTGCCGTTCGGCGCATAGGCACAAACAACAGTCAGAGCCCGTCCCCCCACACGTAGGCGAAGGGAGGCTACCCTCTCGTTCACCGGGGTGAACCCCAACGTACAGGCACCAAGATGGGGGGCAACAAGTATGCCCACTCCTGCTCGGCGCCTCTCACCAGGGGCAACTCCAGAGTGGAAGAGTGTCCAACCCCTCTCAAGGAAACTGGTTCCAGAGCCAGAGCCATGCGTTGAGGTGAGTCCGACTATTTCTAGCCGGAACCTCTCAACCTCACACACTAGCTCAGGCTCCTTCCCCACCAGAGAGGTGACATTCCATGTCCCAATGGCCAGCTTCTGTAGCCGAGGATCAGACCGCCAGGGTCCCCGCCCTCGGCCACCACCCATTCCACAATGCACCCGACCCCTTTGGCCCCTCCCACAGGTGGTGAGCCTATGGGAAGGGGGACCCACGTCTCCTCTTCGGGCTGTGCCCGGCCGAGCTCCATGGGTGAAAGCCCGGCCACCAGGCGCTCGCCAACGTGCCCCTCCTCCGGGCCTGGCTCCAGAGTGGGGCCCCGGTGACCCGCGTCCGGGCGAGGGAACATTGTTTCCATTTATATTACTCATCATAAGGGGTCTTGTGGGCTGCGCTTTGTCTCGTCCCTCACCTCAGTAAATAAACTAATCAGGTTTAAACTACCGTATTCTCCACCCTATAAGTCGCATTGTCCAATTTGAACTTAGAAACGCTAAGCCTAAAACCCACAACAAAAACTAACCTTAACAACCGTTTAAATCCACGAGATTTAATTTGACCTCGGTCATAAAGTTGAGACCCGTTTTCTTGTGTGTTGCACTTTGGAATCTGACGACAAGAGTGTGTCGAAGCAGTGAAACGTTGTTTCCTTGTTGTTTAGTCATTCTTGTTGTCATAAGTTGAGATATTGTTTGGTTCTGAACACTCCCAGCCAAAAAGGTTTTGTATTAACATTGGTTAATGAATGATATGGATTTAACTATGCCAACATGCAGTTCGTTTTGTTAAATCTCAATCGTCGAAGAGTCAATGTAGTTTAAAGCTACTCAAGGTACCATAAACTACATTGACCTCACAATTTCTAAATTGAACCGATTCGATCGTTTCTATTCTAGATTGTCTATTCATTTTGATGAGTCTCGCCATAGACTTCAAAATTTATTAGGAATACCAAATCCTACGTCGATCGTCTAAAAGACAACAGACATTTAGATCAAACTATATTTCATTTTAGTTAACCTAAACTAAGTAATGAATGGAGGAATAGTTTGGAATTAGAGGCCTTCGTTACAGAAGCCCTCCAAAATTTTATAGGTACAAATCCCTATATCTAATTTTACAGAATTGATCCACCCCTTAATTGGTAAGTGTAGCTGATCTAAACCATGATAGCTTACATACCAGGTGCATATAGGTAAGGCCTAATGTAAAATCCTATTCATAAGCCCACCTAAAAAACCACATAATTGCATGACACATAGAACCAGAGTGGCACTGACTGGAAACCAACCAGCCAACAACCTTCGATGTGGGGACCTGCAGCTCCAACGCTTGGTCTTCAACCTTCATCCAAGGGTCGCCTCCTCTGCGTCAATCGAGGGATCCCCTCTACATGCTGATTATGAAAACAATTGTTGCTGATCAATCAACAAAACTAATCGTTGTGGAATTACTGCTGTGGAATTACCGCTGTGGATTATAAGACTTTGCTTTCCAAGGGATCACAGACTTTGTTTTCCAAGAGTTAACAGACTTTGTTTTCCAAAGGATTAAAAGCTTTTCGCAATGGGATTACCTCCGAACAGTATGGAATTTCCAAAAACTTTATGGGATTATAATTTTTGATTTTTCTTTTCCACTTGCTGGATTACTTCAAGATCAAAGACAGTTCAAGGTTTCCTTTCGTGTTGGACCCCATCCCCAAGGACTGGCGATGGCTTCCAAAAGGGGGGAGATGTAGTGGACCTACCCAGGGTCAAACTAAGGTTTTTGAACTGTCCAGTGATGACCTTTACTGACCTCTCAGTAAAGCAAGACATTTACTACAAAATCATTCATTTAGCTATAATCTGATAACATAGTCACCAAAAAGAGACTATTTCTATCTTTGATTTTAGGCTGATGTGATCAAAAGAATAACTTTTGTCATTTTCATGATGTGTGCTTTTAAGCTGTGTTATTCTGTAAGAGTTAAACTGTGTTCACTGCTGTGTTAAAGGTGAAGTCTCGGGTCAGAGAGACCAGACGGTTTGTTTAGAAAGCCAGAAGACAGTAATCCGTTGTTTCTCCTGAAAAGGGCTCCAGCTGCTCTGTCTTTTTCCTAAACAATTTCCCTCTGCTCGGGCTGTAACCTTGGGTCGAGATAAGACAAGTGAACTCTCCTCTCTGATCCTCTTTTAAGTTCTAACTGTGCGGAAACGCTTCAGAGTTTGCTGGGAACTTCAAAGAGATGTGAACTTTTCCCAAAGAGCTGAATGACCACCAGTCACGCGCTAAGGACTCGTCATCCAGCTGGGACTGATAACATGTTGTTATGGGTCCACTTCGAACGAGCGTAAGCTCAAAAACTTTGTTATTCCTTCCTGGAATAAATTATCTTGAGCCAAGAAGCCACGACTGTCACGACTTCTGCCGACGAAAGCGAGTATCACCGACACCGACAAGGTAAACACGCGTGGAGTCCAGCTTGGACTTGCGGGACCGACGACTCGTCAGTCTAAAGTTGACCACAGCTCTTTACCAGAACCAAGGCGGACGTCTTAAGGTAAAGGAGCAGCTGTTTGCTTGCTGGAGGTGTGATGATATCTTAGCTGGACGCGTACGGAAGAGTGTCATCTGGTTTCATAAATGCAAGATAAACTTCCTCTCTTAACCTCCCAATTCTTCTTAAATCTTTCCTCCTATTCTTTCCCCTCTCAATCTAAGCTGGAAACTATTTTAAGTTAAAGAGCCACAGACTAAATATGTTTAACATCTAGTATTTATGTCTGTTGTGTTGAATTTAAGTGTGCTGACGTTTTAAATTACAAGAAAGTGAAATCCTGTCAATCAAGTGTAATGGTGTTAATTTAGTTGATTCATTTTAAATAAATGATAGTGTCTCTTTGACATATCAAGCTAAGTTAACGTGTCCATTGTCACTCTATAGCTCTGTTTATGTATCCATCATAAAGATCACAGAAATATTGGATAAACTGAAAAAGAAAAGAATCCGTGAATTTACTATTCAATCTGAATAAGTAAATTAATTAAGGTAAAGAGGTCAGTATTAATATTGACCTCCTCATAATCCTTTACAATGGCAATACCTACATATGTTGGGGATTGCAAGAGTTATTAAGCTATTTGTACATAATGTAATTGTGATTAACACTCTTATTTGTGATGTTGACATTGCAAAAGTTACAACAGTTAGAAACAAAATGCATCATGTTAAAATTTTATTTTACTGAAGATCACAGTGTATGCCACGCTACACCTCTGAGAAAACAAAGTATTAAAATCACACCACTCAAGATCACACTGTATGCCACGCTACACCTCTGAGAAAACAAAGTATTAAAATCACACCACTAAATACAAAATGAAAAATTAAAATTACCCACTAAGAAATGTTAACTTCAAATCACACTGATAAGAAAAATGAACACTACTAAAAAAACACTCCACCAAAAAAAAAGATTGTTACAGATACATTAGACTGCCCAAACTGTAAACTCTACATTGCAGAACTGCAGCCTTCATCTCTGTTGTCATCAAGATTACTGGGGCCGGCACAGTTTTGTCTGTTATCATGAGGTGGGGGACCCAAGCCAGGAGCTCTGACCATTTCTCCATCACGATGAGGTGGAGGACCCTGAAAAGTGTCCACAAAGGCAGGAGCTCTGACCATTTCTCTGTCACGATGAGGTGGATGACCCTGAAAAGTGTCCACAAAGGCAGGAGCTCTGACCATTTCTCCGTCACGATGAGGTGGATGACCCTGAAAAGTGTCCACAAAGGCAGGAGCTCTGACCATTTCTCCGTCACGATGAGGTGGATGACCCTGAAAAGTGTTAACATAGGCAGGTGCTCTGACCATATGAGGTTGGATGTGGGGAGGGGGGTATAACTGCATTTGACTGTTCTGCTGCACATAATTCATCTGATTTACCAACTGTCCCAGCATGGCAAATCCATCTTTCAACGTGTCAGTAACCTGACGCATGGTAGTGTTCATGTCACCCATGTTCTCACAGTACTTTTGGTCAACTGAGTGAAGTTGGCCCCCCCACCTTCTCGAAATCAAACCAAATTGGCGTCAAACGTTTGTGCTACGTTTGTGCTGGTTTGTGCAGCAAAAATTTTCGTTTGTGCCGCTATCATTTTAAAGTTATAAAGAAATGTTTCTAGAGGTCATCAAAGGTCAACCAGCCCCCCCACCTTCTTCAAATCAAACAAAATTGGTGTCAATCAACTCGGCTACGTTTGTGCTGGTTTGTGCAGCAAAAATTTTCGTTTGTGCTGCTTTGGTTTTGAAGATATTAATGAAAGTGTAAAGGTCAAAAGGTCAACCTGCCCCCCCACCTTCTCGAAATCATACGAAATTGGTGTCAATCAACTCAGCTACGTTTGTGCAGGTTTTGCTGCGTTCCAGTTGCCTCGGAGGTCGAAATTACCAACCTGGAATGACGTCATCACCGAGTTAAATGCGTTCCAGTTAGCTTGTCGGCACGATGACGAAAACAAGATGGACGCCCGCTACGAAGCTGTTGTTGTTCTTGCTTTGTTGGATTATAAAAAGGTTTCCAGACCAGCAGCGAAGTTGAAAAGCAATTCTGAGGCTCTTGAAATGTTAACCAGGTATGTTGTTTTAACCAGTAGTTTTTATTTATTTATAAATAAGCTTATTTTTGTTAATTATGGTCTTGAGGCTCTTACATCTACTTTATAGTTTTAATTCGATCTCTTTTAGGATTATAGCAGCAGTACAGAAGTTATCATTAGATAAATAAAGTCAGAAAGTGCTGAACATTGTTTTTCTTTTCTTTTTACTACCTCAAACCATTAGCAGACGTTTTTACGGTTTATTGTTAAAATTGTTATTAAACTTCAATCAATCAAAACTTTATTTCAGACTCATATGGTCCATAGTAACAAAACAATTTAATTTCTTTGTATTTTAGGATGCTGCTGATACACACAAACCTACGGACACATGGAATAATCATGAAGACTATGGGAGGTGATGCTGAACATGGATGACAACACGTTTGTGCGTCATTTCAGAGTCAACAAGACCCAGTTCACATCTGTAATGATGCAGCTGCAGGAGAAAGGCATAAGGAAGGAGCACTGTCAAGGTGCAGCACCAGTCCCTGTAGAAAAGAAGGTCCTGATGTTCCTGTGGTACATGGCCAACCAGAACAGCTTCAGGGAGATGTCTGACAAATTTGATGTCTCGCAGTCCTCAGCACACAGGATCATCATGGAAGTACTGAAGGCCATTTTGCACAATGGGACACACCTTCATCCCCTGGCCTAACGAATTGATGTTGTGGTGATGATTGTCATCATGGCAGCCTGCCTTCTGCATAACCTCTGCATTGGGGCTTCACCAGTGTGTCAGGATCACCCAAACAGCTGTCCAAGGCAGGATGAAAATGACTAAATTACTGTGATGTGTGGATGCTGTACTTGTATTAGCTTGTCATAACTTGTCAAAAAATGTTCTAGTGTTGTTATAGTGCTGTTTTGATTAAATGTGTTTATCTGACATGCCACTCTCTCGCTGTCATTTATATCTGTGTGGATAAACCACGCCAAAAACATAAGATGGTAAAGGTAAACAGTACACACATTTTACAGCTTCAAAAACCAGCTGCAAAACTTAGTTTCCCACAACAATAACACCTGCTTAAAAGTCAGTGCTTAAATAAAGCATTTCTATGTAGTAATTTTAAAACTCTGCCCGATGAGAACATGAGAGCACTAGTTTCTCTGCAAGTACATCGGTTTCCAAAAATATTGATGAAAAACTGCAGTGCATCATGACAAATTGTCGTGTTTGAATACCAGAGGTGTTC
>JBBPBX010081443.1:0-15952 GCA_038048925.1 Garcialebias charrua | reverse complement strand
TAATAATACTTTATTTATAAACAACCACAACCACAGCTGCAACAAAGTGCTGTACACATGAAATTAAGAACATTTAAACACACAAAAAAAAAATAATATATATATATTTTTTTTTTTCCCCCATATTTTTATTAATTATGATAACCTCGTAAATCCGGAACCTCGTAAGTAAGAGCGCTCGTAAATCAGGGACCACCAGTAATCAAGAGAAACAGGGGGCACCAGAACCTCCCAAGGAGGAACCAGATTTTCTAGAGTTAAAAGAGGAGCCGGAGACTGAAACCTGTATGGTAACTCTTGATTTTAATGAAGGAAACCAGTGGGAACTGGAACCAAACTCCAGGGACCAACTCCTTTCACAAAACTCTCCTGAAGTGGAGAACCAAGATGAGGAAAGAAGCAGGAATGTAGAGCCAGGATCCTGCAGAGATGACGAGACGAAACAAAATAAGACAAATCTACAAACTGGAGGTTACGGTGACGATGTGGACCATCTAAGCGTAAAGATAGACAAAAAAAAAATGTCTTTATTGTGTATCACTTGTGGAAAAAATTTCAGAAACAAAAATGATTTAAGAGTTCACATGAGAACTCACACAGGTGAGAAGCCTTTCTCATGTCAGACCTGTGGAAAACGTTTTAATGAAAACTGTAATTTAATTAGACACATGATACTGCTCTGACTGACGAAGCCCTCTGGAGTGAGGGTGAAACGTTTCTACTAAAAAGAAATTGTCCAGATGAACTGATTGAGAATGAGCGGATTTGATACCTGGACTATTGAGAATGAACTTTCTGTGCTAGACACATGATAATTCACACAGGTGAGAAGCCTTTCTCATGTCAGACCTGTGGAAAATGTTTTGATAAAAACTGTAGTTTAATGAGACAAATGGGAACTCATACAAGTGAGACCTGTGGAAAATGTTGCAGAGAAAAAATACTATTAAAATTCCACATGAAAACTCACACAGTTGAGAAACCTTTCTCATGTGAGACCTGTGGAAAATGTTACAGAGTTAGACAAAGTTTCATAAACCACATGACGACTCACACCGAATAAGCCTTTTACTTTTACCTTATGGAAAAGTTACATTGAAATCAAAAGTAAAACCACATCACATGAGAATTCAGGTTAAAGACCGTTCTCCTGTCAGTCCAGCGGAACAAGCTTCATTCAAAAAAATGTATTTTTATCAGACACGTGAGAAGGTATTATCTTGTGAATCTTGTGACTTTCTCAGATTTTTGGAGGTTGCTAAAACTCAGAGTTGACAAGTTGGAGTCAGAAGTTCATTAAACTATAGTTCTAAAACACCCAATGGAAAGGTCAAAGTTCATGCTCAATAATCCAATGTTCAGTTGGGTCATTTTTTATTTGATTATTTGTATTTTATTTTATTTTCCTTTATAGATGGCCTCCCTTCTCACCTTACAGCCATCCTCTCACTCCGATATGAATTTTATTTTTATTTTTTTATTTTTTTATTTTTATTTTTTTAATAATAGAGAGAAAGAAAAGGAAAGACAGAAAGTAAAACAAAAAAAAACACAACAATTATCCACAAAAAAGCACAAGGCAAACACACCCAACTTCCGTCTGCAATCCTGCAAAGTACATGACAGAACACAGCAACACATGCATAAAGACTAATAACATTAAGGACCTTGCAGTAGATTTCCATAAATATAGATACCATACCTACAAATATATATACAGTATACATACATATACATTCATATTCATTCATATACCCATCTACATATCTGCATATATCTACATACCCATTACTTTTATCTAATAAATTCTTAATAGTTCCAGAAACTCGCCTTAAGCGCAGGGGTGACAGGGCGTTCTCTGTAGCAGGCCCAAGACTCTGGAACGAGTTACCGCTGCTCATCAAACAGGCCCCCTCCCTCTCGGTTTTCAAATCCCGGTTAAAAACTCACTACTACTCCATCGCTTTCAATGCCAGCTGATTTGTATTGGATCGTTTGATTTATGATCTGCAATGTTTTTATGTTTTTCGTGTTGTACTTCATTGTCTGTGTTGCCTGTTGCGTGTTTGTTTGTCCAGCACTTTGGTGTGGACTTGTTCCTGTTTAAAGTGCTTTATAAATAAAATGGTATGGTATGGTATGGTATACATCCCTGCATCCATTTGCGTGTGGTTGTGAGCATGCATAAGGGAAAAAGTTTCCTCCAATAGAACATTCAATAGTAATCGTGAGGAATCAGAGATCCGCCCCCCCCACAAGGCCCGAGGCAGGCAAAGGGGCAACCAGAGCCCAAGACCCCAAGCAGGACCCCGAGCCCAGAGTCCCCAGGGCCACCCGAACCAGACGAGCCACTCACCAACTCCCCGGATCTGACCAAAGGGGAGAACAGGAGAAGCCCCACCAGTGACTACACACAATGACCCCCGGGGTCAACAGCGACAAATTCACAGGTATTCATATCACCATTACTTTTATCTAATAAATTCACAGGTATTTCAATGCGCGTTCGAGCAGGAATCTGGATGCCACGTCACAGATCACGTGTGCGGAAATATCCGGATTTACCGTGTAAATAAACAGCGCGCAGTGTAAACTCTTTTTGAGAGGAATTTTCATTAATTTATGTTTAGTTTATGTTTATGTTTATTAAATTTGTTCATTTTTTTTTTACAAAAGAAACAATACAAGACAATCCCATAAATGATAATGTACAAAATATAAAAAAATGAAAGGTAGCAGAAAGAAGAATAAATCTTATTATATCTGCCCCTTTTTTCCAACAATCAGATTAAACAATAATAATCTTCAACCAACAGTACAAAATGACTAACTCTTTCTAATTTTCTAACTAATACAATACACATTACGCTATTTCATTATTTTTTTAACACATTCGTTTTGATCATTTTCTTAAATGTAAACATTGACTTGGCATTTTTAACTACATTCTCCAAGCCATTCCATAATCTAATTCCCTGGATTGAGGTAGAACGTCCCTTCAAACTAGTTCTGAATTGTGGTTTTACAAACATCTCTGTCCCCTTAAGATTATAACAACTTTGTCTTTTAACAAAATGCATTTGGATATTTAAAGGTAATGCATTATTTTGAGCCCTATACATAACTGATAAAATATTATAGTCTACCAAATCATGGAACTTCAATAACTTCAGTTGATAAAATAATGTACTTGATGGATGACGGTAATGTTTTCTAGTGATAATTCTTACAGCTCTTTTCTGTAATACAAAAATAGGCTTTGTGATTGTTTTACACGCATTCCCCCAAACATCAATACAATAGATTAAGTGTGGAACAATGATTGTGTTATACAACAAATACAGAGCTTTATCATTCAATAGGTCTCTGACTTTGTACAGTACTGCAATCGATTTAGCTATTTTTATTCTTACAGAATTTATGTGTTGTTTCCATGTCAGTTTGTCATCAATGATAACACCCAAAAACTTCACCTCACTCACTCTACAAATCTCAACACCCTCAATTTTGAGTGGAACATCAACAGTTTTCTTTTTATTACTGAATATCATGTAATTAGTTTTTTCTAGATTTAATGATAATTTATTTATTTTAAACCAAGTTTCCGCTCATTCTCAATCAGTTCATCTGGACAGTTTCTTTTTAGCAGAAACGTTTCACCCTCACTCCAGAGGGCTTCCTCAGTCAGAGTAGTCCAAAGCACACTGAAGTTAACCCACCAAGTAAGCAACTTATGTGGACCAACCAGTTTGCTGTAGCCAAGATGGTTTCTGGGGGCGTGTCCCTCGTCGACTCCTCCCAGGCAGGCAGACATGTCCAAAGTGGTTCAAGACAAGAACTTTGGACATGTCTGCCTGCCTGGGAGGAGTCGACGAGGGACACGCCCCCAGAAACCATCTTGGCTACAGCAAACTGGTTGGTCCACATAAGTTGCTTACTTGGTGGGTTAACTTCAGTGTGCTTTGGACTACTCTGACTGAGGAAGCCCTCTGGAGTGAGGGTGAAACGTTTCTGCTAAAAAGAAACTGTCCAGATGAACTGATTGAGAATGAGCGGATTTGATACCTGGACTATTGAGAATTAACTTTTTATTTTAAACCAAGTTTGTATCTTGACAAATTCTGTCTTTATCAATTCCAACATTTGTTCTATATCTTCACCTAAACAGAAAAATGTGGTATCATCAGCAAAAAGTACACATTTAAGGAGTCCTGACACATTTACCAAGTCATTCACATATAAAATAAATAGCTTTGGTCCAAGTACAGAGCCTTGGGGAACTCCACATGTGATATTACAGAGGTCAGATCTTACATCATTTATTTGTACAAATTGTTTCCTATCTTTCAAGTAGCTAGATACCCACTGTAATGCTGGTCCTCTAATACCATATTTGTTCAGTTTTTCAAGGAGAATGGTGTGATCAATAGTATCGAATGCTTTTTTTAAATCAACAAAAATACTGATACAATATTGTTTTTGATCGACAGCAGTAGTTATTTGTTCCATTAATTCCATGAGAGCCATTGATGTAGTTTTTTGCTCTAAACCCATACTGACTGTTGCTTAGAATATTTTGTTTATCTATAAATTGATCTAGTCTGTTTACAAATAGTTTTTCAAGAATTTTTGAAAACTGTGGTAACAAGGATATAGGTCTATAATTGTTGAACACACATTTATCACCATTTTTAAAAAGAGGAACTACCTTAGCTACTTTCATATTATCTGGAAATATTCCTGTTGAAAATGATAAATTACATATGTATATGGCTCAATAACATGGCTCATTATGTCCTTTACAAACATCATATCCATGTCCACCCAGTCCCTTGATCTCTTGTCTGTAAGATTTTTTACTACATTCATTATTTCCTCTTTGTTGGTTCCATTTAGAAAAATACTATTTGCACAACCTTTAATTGAATGGATCACATTATTATCTGCTTTTGGTATTTTAGCTGCAAGGCTTGATCCAACATTCACAAAATATTGATTAAATCCATTTACAATTTCATTTTCATCATGAATTTCATCGTTGTCTTTTACAAAGTATTTTGAAATACCAGTTTTTGTTTTATGATTCTTCAGGACACTATTCATTACTCGCCATGTTGCTTTCATATCACCATTACTTTTATCTAATAATTTACTATAATATTCTTTCTTATGTTTCCTTATAATCCCTACTAATTTATTTTTATACTTTTTATATTTTTCTTCAGCGCTCTGACTTCGCAATTTCAAGAAACATGAATACAAATAATTCTTTTTTTTACAAGCATTTCTCAACCCTTTTGTCATCCATGGTTGATCAACCTTATTTCTCTTTGTATGATTTGTTTGCACACAATTCTTTTCATACAGAGCCTCCAAGATATTCATAAACTCATCATATGCTCTGTTCGCATCATCAACATACACATCACTCCAGTCTTGTTTATCCAGATCCTCTTTCAATTTTTCCAAAACTCTTTTTGACGTGTTTATGATCTTTTTCTTCATTGTAACTGCTTTTGTGATGTTTTGATCATTTTTATAGATTGTGAAAACTGGTAAATGATCACTTAAGTCGGTCGTTAAGATACCACCTATCACGTCCCCATTTGTTATATTTGTGAAAATATTATCAATTATTGTGGCACTATGAGTTGTAATTCTTGTTGGCTTTGATATCAATGGATACATATTTAAACTGTACATTGAGTTTATAAATGTGCTTATGTTATTTGAATCTGTTTTATTTCCCATATCAATGTTAAAGTCTCCACACAAAAAAACATTTTTATTAAAACTCTTCTCCATTAGCTCCAAGATTTTATCCGTGAATATTTCTATATTTGCTCCTGGTGATCTATATACACAACTTATTATTATGTTTTTATCGTTTTTGTTTATTATTTCTATTGTTATCATTTCCATAATATTATCAACTATTATTGACATTTCACTATTTAATTTACATTTTATTTCATTATTGACAAATAGAGCGACTCCACCACCTCTTTTATTATTTCTGTTCATATGATATAATTCATACCCCTCGATGTGAATATTACTTGTGTTATCATCATTGAGCCATGTCTCTGACAGCGCTATTATCGTAAAAGTTCTATTTAACTGTTTTAAGTAATCTGTTATTTTGGATATGTTTGCATTTATACTTCTGCTATTAAAGTGAATAATAGAGAGAACTCCATTTGATATATTGATGTCATTAAACTGCTCTTCATTATAATATTCGCTATCTTTTATTACAGGAAAAAAATTTGCATCAATCACATTTTCAACATTATATATTTTAGGTTCTGAGTCTTCGTATGTTGTCATGTTCTAATGTATTTGTTCATTTCACTGTATATTTTATCCATTTTGAGTGTGAGTTGTTTCATTGATTTGTAGTTTTTCATTTCCTGAATTCATTTGCAAAAACGATCATAGTTCAATGTTAAAATATATATATGTTGTGCCATTTTATGCAAAGTTCGAAGATGATGTCAGGGGAGCTTTAAACTCCTCCACTTGGGGCAGGACATCCTCCCCGACCCGGAGAGGGCATTCTACCCTTTTCCGGCTCAAGACCATGGCCTCGGATTTAGAGGAACTGATCCTCATCCCGGCCGCGTCACACTCGGCTGCAAACCGCTCCAGCGAAAGCTGTAGATCACAACCTGATGAAGCCAATAGGACCACATCATCTGCAAAAAACAGAGAAGCAATCCTAAGGCCACCAAAACGGATCCTCAACACCTTGGCTGCGCCTAGAAATTCTGTCCATAAAAGTTATGAACAGAATCGGTGACAAAGGGCAACCTTGGCGGAGTCCAACTCTCACTGGAAACGAGCCTGACTTACTGCCGGCAATGCGGACCAAGCTCTGACACCGGTCGTACAGGGACCTAACAGCCCGTATCAAAGGGCCTGGTACCCCATACTCCCGGAACACCCCCCACAGGGTCCCCCGCGGGATGCGGTCAAATGCCTTCTCCAAGTCTACAAAGCACATGCAAACTGGTTGGGCAAACTTCCATGTACCCTCCAAGACCCTGCTGAGGGTGTAGAGCTGGTCCAGTGTTCCATGACCAGGACGAAAACCACACTGCTCCTCCTGAATCCGAGGTTCGATTATCCGACGGACCTTCCTCTCCAGAACCCCTGAATAGACCTTACCAGGGAGGCTTAAGAGTGTGATCCCCCTATAGTTGGAACACACTCTACGGTCCCCCTTTTTGAATAGGGGAACCACCACCCCAGTCTGCCAATCCAGGGGAACTGCCCCTGATGTCCACGTAATATTGCAGAGTGACGTAAGCCAACTCAACCCCACAACATCCAGAGCCCTAAGGAACTCCGGATGAATCTCATCCACCCCTGGAGCCCTGCCACCGCGGAGCATTCTAACCACCTCGGTGACCTCAGCATCAGAGATTGGAGAGCCCGACCCAAAGTCCTCAGGTTCCGCTTCCCCAGTGGAAGACGTGCCAGTGGGATTGAGGAGGTCTTCGAAGTACTCTATCCAGCGATTCACAACATCCCGAGTTGAAGTCAGCAGCATGCCACCCCCACTATAAATTGTGTTGGTGGCATACCGCTTTCCCCCCCTGAGATGCCGGATGGTGGACCAGAATCACCTCGAAGCTGTACGGAAGTCATTTTCCATGGCCTCTCCGAACTCCTCCCACGCCCAAGTTTTTACCTCAGCAACCAACCGAGCCGCATGCCGCTTGGACTGTCGGTACCTATCAGCTACTTCCGGGGTCCCACAGGCCAAAAAGGCCCAACAGGACTCCTTCTTCAGCCTGACAGCATCCCTCACCGCCGGTGTCCACCACCGGGTTCGAGGGTTGCCGCCACGACAGGCACCAACAACCTTGCGGCCACAGCTCAGATAAGCTGCCTCGACAATAGAGGCACGGAACATGGCCCACTCGGACTCAATGTCCCCCGCCTCCCTCGGAACATGTTCAAAGCTCTCCCGGAGGTGGGAGTTAAAGCTCCGTCTTACGGGAGACTCTGCCAGACGTTCCCAGCAGACCCTCACAATACGTTTGGGTCTGCCAGGTCTGACCGGCATCCTCCCCCACCATCGGAGCCAACTCACCACCAGGTAGTGGTCAGTTGACAGCTCCGGCCCTCTCCTCACCCGAGTGTCCAAGACATGCGTCCGCAGATCCGATGAGACAACAACAAAGTCGATCATCGAACTGCGACCTAAGGTGTCCTGTTGCCAAGAGCATATTATGCTTGAACATGGTGTTCATTATGGACAATCCATGACGAGCACAGAAGTCCAATAAGAGAACACCACTCGGGCTCAGATCAGGGGGCCGTTCCTCCCAACCACACTCCTCCAGGTCTCACTGTCATTGCCCACGTGAGCATTGAAGTCCCCCAGTAGAAGAAGGGAGTCCCCAGGAGATGCACTCTCCAATACCTCCTCCAAGGACTCCAAAAAGGGTGGGTCAGGAATGGTAATATAATAATATAAGCATTAGATAAAGACTAGCATTAGCATGCTAGCTCCAGAAGCAAACTCACCAGTTCCCACTTTTAGAATAAATACAGTATTTTCTGGTGTATAGGTCGCACCTGTGTATAGGTCGCATTGTCCAATTATCACCAATAGATTGGAAAAATCCCTAGATAGGTTGCACTGGTGTATAGGTCGCACCTACGTTTAGCTCTGCTGCAAATGTCTGCCACAGGAGCGCACAGCAAGGCTTTTAAGAAGATTAACACTTAAAAACAATTATTTGTTTGATAAAAATTATAGCAAATATATGTCTGAGCTGAACTTTTCCTTAATAAATGAACGTAATTGTGAAATGAGCTGGATTTAAAAATTTGTTTCACCGAAAGTGATAACAAGCCATATATAGGTCGCACCTGAGTATAGGTCGCAGGCCTTGAAAAAACCATAAAAAGGTGCGACCTGTACACCGGAAAATACGGTAGTCATGCTGAAGACGTTTTCACAAACAGAGACTTCTGAAAGTTGAGAGGCATATCAATCAGAAATGGCAAATAAGCATTAGATAAAGGGCTTTCAATGATTTAAAACCTACCTGAGCCAGCCTGCTTGAGTCACTACACGGCTCATTTCCCAGACCAAAAAAAAAAAGACCGGAAGCACATGATCAGTAGGTACAGCTAACGTTGGACATGCCCAGGGCGCAGAAATATGCGTCCAGCATCTTCCCATTATCTTGTAATGTCGTAGAATAACTGTGCATGCGCCATTTTTAACGAGAGTCTATGGATAAGATTCATGCGACCCCCAGGACCAGAAATACGTCACCAATCAGAAAACTTTTTTAAAAACAAACAATATACAGGTAGTCCCCGACTTACGAGCGCTCTTACTTACGAGGTCCCGGACTTACGAATATGCATATCATAAAAAAAAAAAAAAAAAAAATTTTTTTTTAAATAAATGAATACATGTACAGTATTGTACAGTCACCAAGCACTTAGCCTATCCTAACACAGTTTTTAAAGATGAAGGAGTGAGCTGAATTGTCTCCCTTTCACATAAGTGAAAGTGAAAGTAGCTCCCTTTATGTGAATGGAGCCTGCTGGGGAGGAGAGAGACAATAGCCTATATGCCACGGGGGGCGTGACGTACTTCCGGCAAAATGCAACACCTACCCGCCAATTCCGGTTCCCATCCACCTCCGCTATTGTCAGCGTTAGCTCCTAGTAGCCTACCATAACAACGAGCCGAAACGGGAAGCGGCTGCGCGCTACCGGCACTACACGTGAGTACCGTTGTGTCCGCCCACCGGTGGGAACAGCTGTTCCGCGGGGGGGTTTCGGCGAACATTTATCGCGGCTATCCGTAGGGGGAACGTCGCCATAATTTTATATGGTTTTATATGTGTATACACTGTAAATGATTTTCGTTGTTTTTACAGTAAATTTACTGTTTTTACAGTAAATTTACTGTATTTGCAACAGTAGCTTACTGTAAATACAGTTTACAGTAAGTTACTGTAGATTTGATTGTTTTTACATCAATATTACTGTATTATCAACAGTAAAGTACTGTATTGTTAGGCTGATTGGTGACTCTAAATTGACCCTAGGTGTGAGTGTGAGAATGGATGGTTGTTTGGTGTGAGTGAGACAGGTCCCTCTTGTAAATGAGTCCCCGTGACTCAACGAGGCTAGCCTGTATAAATAAAGGTTGAATGAATGAATGAAAATAAACATTTACAGTACCTTACTGTTGATTTGCAATGCATTATGGGTATTTTTTGTGACTACTGTAAAAAATACAGTAACTGAACCAACCGCCAAAAAAAACGGTGTTCCTCCATCTTGACACTAGAGGCCGACAGGAATATTTCGTGCTCTTGGTTATTTTTATTCTTTTTTCTGCTTAATTTATACTTTTTTTTTTTTACTATTCAACTTCTATTTGAATCATATGGGAGGCAGTTGCTTTTTGTGAAGGAGATGTTCCTGTGTTATACACCTATGATGAGATGAGACACTTCTTCTTTATCTGGTAAGTGGTAAATTTTAATATTTAAATGAAACTCCTTTTCTAGTAGGCTAGCGTAGGGCTAATGATAGCTTTAAAAAAACTAATATGATTTTGACAGGCAGCTACATCAGTTCAGTTGCTGTTTCTCCTGAGTTAAAATTTGTTAAGTCATTATGGTTTCGCGGAATAAATGTTATAATCTGCAAGCTATAGCAAGACACAGATTACAAACAAACTCCTTGTTAGCATTGCTAATGCTTAGCGGTTCCAATGGACACACAAGTCTAACATCCAGAATGTTCACACAGCAGGCAAATGCGACCCAAATCTGATTTTTTTTCCCCTCCATGTGTCCTATAGCTACGTTCCCATGCCTTTTCAGTATGTTACCGAATCGGATACATATCTGATATTTTTTTCAAAGTGACTGTTTTGTTTAAACCTTTCCTCAACAGTCTAATTGTTTTTTCCCCTAGTTTTTAAATTACTGATCAATCTTAATTAAATGCCCACTATTTGTATATTCTATATCCTCTTATTGTTCAGGTTTCCACCACCCAGGCAGATGCTGAGACACATATCTCCCTCCCCAACACACCAGGACTAATCCTGCTAGGTAAGATTGTTAGATTTTTAATGTACAAATCAGATGTTTAGTGCAATATTAAGCATAACCTACACATTTTTTGTAAACCGTAAAGTGTGATATTTAAATGTCTTTTTTAGGAGAATCACTTCTGACCACAAAGAAGTGGATGCTGGCCCTGGAGGGTAATGTAGTCATTGAGCCAGGTCCTCTTCAGGTGGACTTCACCTCGGCCTTGGCTGTTCTTTTTGCATCTTTTTATGTTTTCAACATCGAGTACCAAGAGGATGCTGCCTCAACCTTAGAGTTCATTCAAAGGTCAGTAATGTTCATCAATTAAATAATAATGAATAATTATGCTTTGGAGTGCTACTGGACATTTAGCATCTTTACCAGCTGGTGAACTAAGTTGTTTACATTCTGGTTGTTCAATCCCATTGCATGAAGCATATATGTGGGAAAGTCTCAAAAGTCAAATATACAAGCGAACACATCTGTGCACTTGTGTGCTCACAAATCTTGCTGCCCACTCAAATGTTGATGTGCTTCATTGAATTTTGCTGCACATGCCCCCTTTATGCGATGGGATTCTCTTCATAAAAGATGACTGCTACTAACAGTTCACTTTCAAATGCTCAATTTGAAGACGTGCAAATGTATTTTAAATGGCATATAATTCACAATATTGCTGTCATTTTTGTGCAACGTCAAAGCTTTACAACAGATAAAATCCTACTCAATCATTATTTTAAGTTATTTCTACATTTATTTATATGCAAGTCATAAGTTGATTTATTATAGTTTCAGAAATTAACATTGCATTAATAAAAGTCAAATTTGCACATACAAAGACTTAAAGGCTTAACCTTTTTGAATTAATGCAAATTAAGCACCTGATAATAATTCTACATATTGTAATCTTGTTAGGTTAAGTGAGAAAATGTATTCATAGACAAGTAATCAATGATTCATTGATTGTGTCAAAGTTGTTTCATTCAAGTCCTTGGGCTCCAGGAAGAATAATCTCTGCCTTAGCAGAGAGTAATGGGGGACCCTAAATAAAAACTAAAAGTCAAAACCAATGTAACAGTTAACTTTTTTTGTTTAATTTTCATAGGTTTCTCGTCAGGATAAATCCTGAAAATTCAAAGTGTTCCTCCAAGTTCCAAGTAAGCAAGAAGACCGGAAAACTGGTTCAGAGGAAGTCTGTGGCCATGAATCCTCATGTTGCTGCCTTTGTCAAAGAATATGCAGACTATGATTGGCAAAATCATTAAGGTAAGTGTTTGGGTTTGTCATGTAAATAAAAACTTTTTGTAATAATGTAGAAATTCTTGTAGGGGTTGTATTGTGCAAAATCAACATTTTTGATCTTTATATAATTGTCATTCCCTCATCAAAAACATCCCCAGAGTGTTGCTTTGACCCATTCATGCATGTTTGAGAAATTTGAATCTCCTGTGGTAGCCAAGTGTAGTGTTCTTGATGTGTCGTAACCCCAGATTCCATGAGCATAGGTGCATTCTTTTAAGGCTATTGCTAGTGATTTTACCCCTTTGCACGCATGTGCAGCTGAAAACTGAAAACTTGTAGTCATCGCCCACCTGCTGTGTGGACCCCACCCCGGTCCATATAAATAGCGATGGGCCCAGGGTTTGACTCCCTGATAATAAGATTTTTCTTCAGCTATGGGAGTCAGTCAGGCCCGAATCTTAAAGAGCTGCACCCATACTCATAGAATCTGGGGTTACAGTACATAACTAACATTATATTTCATATAGGCTTCGCCCTTTAAGGCTATCGCTAGTGGGTTAATGGGCAAAGCAGGATGTAGTCTATTCCTCACTGTGTCCGTTCAGTACGACAGTTACACAACCATCTGCTTGTAATCCAAAAATGTTCAGGTCCCTTCTTCATTCATGCATAATTCCACACAGTTGAATCTGTGAGTGTGTGACATGCTGAGTAACAGAGGGACAACATTCCCTGTAGATCAAATTGTCCACAATAATGAATAAACAGGATGGAGATTTTTCTCAAAAACATCAAAATTATCACTCTTACCAGAAGTCTTCATTCAACCTTTATTTATACAGGCTAGCCTCATTGAGCCACGGGGACTAATTTACAAGAGGGATCTGTCTCACTCACACCCAGGGTCAATTTAGAGTTACCAATCAGCCTAACATGCATGTTTTTGGACTGTCTGAGAGCAGAGTGTGTCAGGTATAAACTGGAGACATCACGCAGTAAAAATGGATGAATGAGCATAGGGGTGTAAATTACCAGCTTTATCATGATACAGTATCGATTTGCTTGCATGCCGATACAATATTTCTTGATATCACAAAGTCTGTCACAATATGATTTTGTTTCTATTCGATTCACAAGTCTGTTATTGATATATTAGAATATCAAATGACCGTCTTATTTACATATAAACAAAACAATTAAAATATTATTTAACCATTTTATTTTTGTTATTACAGGCACCAGGCATTTAAATAAAATAAAAAATTAAAAAAACATTTTTCGTAGTTAATGAAAAAATAAAAATAAATTACCTGTTTAGTATATAATCTCACATTTTTCATGTTTAAGTGCATTTTTTAATCAGTTAACTTAAAGTGCCCTGATGACTGGAAACCTGTCCAAATATTTTGGTCAATGTGAGTTTTTCCATATGTTTGTGCCTTAAACTTTTTATTCATATAAAAAATCATGCCTTTATTTTCCCAGGAGAATCACCAATACTGGTCTCACCAAGTCACTTCTCATCAACAGACTACATGGACAAACTCATCTTTCAACTCTACTTCTACAGTAGGACATTGTTCTAAAAGTCAAAAAATGCTGTTTTCTATGTTTTTTTATTGTTTATTCAGTAGTATATTGCAGAGTTGCATAGTTTTAAGATGTTATGTATTTATTGCTTTGTTAAATTGTTGATGTAGGTGTCACTTTTAATTGTAAAAAGACAAGAATCAACTTTTCAGATTTAAAAAAAATACTAAATAATGTTTTTATTTTGTCACTCCTTGTCATGAACTCTTTTAAAACTGATGTATTTTTATAAGTTGTTTTTGAGATATTACTTTTAAAAAGCTGAGTGCCATATGTTTTATTTTTTATAATTCAAAGTTTTTATTTTTGTGGTATCTGAGGTACTACTTCAATATCTAAAAAAGTTTAGTCGGTCCTCTGGATGGGTTCTTCTGTTTTAACTGTTCTCCAAGAGACTTAGGTATGCTCAGTCATCTAAGCACTGCTTCCATATGGTGGACAAACGGGTTCAACAATCAAAACTGGTCACATGCAAAAGAGGACCATCAGCCTAATGACTAATTATTAGTGCTCTGATGGTCGGTTATTATTCACAGAAGGCTGAGTCATACTCACAATAACAGTATTGTAAGAGGGGGACAATTGGACACCGAAACCCTCCCTAGTTTACTGACAGGTGGTTTCTCTTCACAAAAATGGCTTCCTTACTCCTCTCTGAAGCCAATATTCCTCTCTATCAAGGATGAGAACATCTTCATACCTGAAGAGTGACCTCTGCCCTGTAGATGAGTGTAAACTGCAGAGTCCTGGCCTGGTTATACATCGGGGAAACAAAGCAACCACTTTTCAAAGGAATGGCCCAAAAACACAGAAGAGCTACATCAGTGTTTTTCAACTCTCGTCCGCAAAGGCACACTGTCTGCATCTTTTCCCTGCATCAGCACACGTGATTTCAATTGATTACAGACTTTTATTGAACTGCAAAATCTGAATTATTATTATTATTGATGTTATTATTGACATTATTATTATTGATATGATGATGATGATGATGACGATGATGAAAAAAAAAAAGTCTGTCCCAAAATAATTGTCCACATTTTACAATGCTGTTATTGTGAGTATGACTTAGCCCTTTGTGGATATTAGTCGATAATTAGGGCACTAACAATAGATCATTTGGCTGATGGTCCTCTTTTGCATGTGAACAGACACTTTTTTTGAACCTGTTTGTCCACCATGTGGAGGACGAGCTTATAAGGATGAGCATACCTGCAATTCCTGAGACTGAAGATTTGTCTTGGAGGAGACACAAAACATTTCAATAAAGTAGAAATGGTTACTAAAAAATGTTTTTGTTTTTCTACATTGACAATTGAGATGCTCCAGGATACTCCCTCAATTGTTTATGTTGTGAATTAATGGGTTAATAGATTACTGAAATGCTTAAAATGGTTGTATTTGCTGTTAATTTTATATGCATGTTTTTGTGTTTTACTTCTAAAATTGTTTGTTAATTAAATGTTTGGTTGTGCAAGAAAATTCTCACTTGTTATTCTAATTTTTTAACATCTGCTTCATATTAACATTGCATTCACTAAGAAAAAACTTCTAAAAACAATTATATTGAAGTAAAATGTTGTTTTTATACCAAAAGATAGTACAGTGCAACGTTTACACATATTGAAAACAATATTACAGTACTAAAGTTATAGTTTTACAGCAGTTTCACTTTAAAAATTAAAAACAAAAAACAAAACGTTAATTACTGTAATTGGTTTTACAGTACTTTTATACTAAACAATGGTAAATACTGTAACTAGTTTACATTATTTTTACCGTAAAATAAAATACAGTAAGTACTGTATTTAGTTTTGCAGTAGTTTTACCGTAATATAAAATACAGTAACTACTGTATTTAATCTTACAGTAGTTTTACCGTAAAAGAAAATACAGTAATTACTGTATTTAGTTTTACAGTAGTTTTACCGTAAAATAAAATACAGTAACTACTGTATTTAATCTTACAGTAGTTTTACCGTAAAATAAAATACAGTAACTACTGTATTTATTTACAGTAGTTTTACTGTATT
>JBBPBX010081441.1:0-15952 GCA_038048925.1 Garcialebias charrua | reverse complement strand
TGTTTCATGGAGAATGGCCAGATTTGAGGCTTGGCCACGCCCACATGCTTTGACATAGAAAAATTCTTTTGATAACTTTTGACCTTCAATGCCTCAAGATAGTGCTGACCGAGTTTGACGCCTGGATCTCGAAAGCTCTAGGACGAGTTCGCTCAGATATGACGTAATTGATGTTTCATGGAAAATGGCCAGATTTGAGGCTTGGCCACGCCCACATGCTTTGACATAGAAAAATTCTTTTGATAACTTTTGACCTTCAATGCCTCAAGATAGTGCTGACTGAGTTTGACCCCTGGATCTCGAAAGCTCTAGGACGAGTTCGCTCAGATATGACGTAAATGAAATAGACCAAATTTGACTTTGACCTAAGGCCACGCCCACATGCTTTGACTTAGAAAAATTCTTTTGATAACTTTTGACCTTCAATGCCTCAAGATAGTGCTGACCGAGTTTGACGCCTGGATCTCGAAAGCTCTAGGACGAGTTCGCTCAGATATGACGTAAATGAAATAGACCAAATTGTGACTTTGACCTAAAATGGCCGACTTCCTGTTGGCTTTGGACCATTGCTCCAAGAGACTTTTTTGTAGCTCCTGATGAGATACATATGTGTACCAAGTTTCATTATTCTAGGATAAAGCATGGTGTCAATAGACCTTTAAATGTCAAAGTTATAGCGTTTCGTTTGTTTCGGCGAGTACGCCAAGTTCACCGCTCCACTACGCCCCCTGAACATATACGAAAAGTCAATTTTTTTGATAACTTTTAAAGGCCCATGCCTTAACTGCATTCTGACCAAGTTTGAAGCCGATAGGTCGAACGCCTGAGAAGGAGTTCGTCAAAGTTCGACATGAGTAAAACTGAAAAATGACCAAAATTTGACCTTTGACCCAAAATGGCCGCCTACCTGTGCATTTTAGAGGGTACCCCCAATGTACTTTTTTTCTTGAATTGGGGAGATCTACATATGTTCCGAGTTTCAGATCTCTACGACTTACGGTTTTCCCCAACTCACGTTAGGGGGCGCTGTTGAGCAGTTAGGCCACGCCCACTTGCGATTACACCAGATTCATAAAATTTTCGTTGGGGGACAATTTTGGGTGAAGTTTGGTGAGTTTTTGAATATGTTAAAGGCTCCAAACGGCCGCGCGAAGTGACGGAAGAAGAAGAATAATAATAATAATAATAATTAAAGCCGCAAGCGGCGTTGAGGCCCGAAGCAGCTTAGCGCCGCTCGGACCTTATTGAGGCGACCGCGCGAGCTCCAGCTCGTCCGCTCGGTCGCCATTTCGAAGTCTCTCGTGTCTACTCCGCACCAGGGGTGCACACGCACAATAAATCTGGTTCAGATCGGATGATGTCTCACTGAGATATAACAGTTTGAATAATCTAGGGGGCGCTCTGGAGTCACATGTTAAACCACAATATCAATGTGTCCACAAGGTCTCACTGATGATACACAATAAATCTGGTTCAGATCGGATGATGTCTCACTGAGATATAACAGTTTGAATAATCTAGGGGGCGCTATGGAGTTATATGTTAAACCACATTATCAATGTGTCCACAAGGGCTCACTGATTATTCACAATAAATTTGGTTCAGATCGGATGATGTATCACTGAGATATAACTATAGAAATAATGTAGGGGGCGCACTTGAGTCAAATGTTAGCCCACCATATCAATGTGTCCACAAGGGCTCACTGATGATGCACAATAAATCTGGTTCAGATCGGATGATGTATCACTGAGATATAACAGTTTGAATAATCTAGGGGGCGCTCTGGAGTCATATGTTAAACAACAATATCAATGTGTCCACAAGGTCTCACTGATTATGCACAATAAATCTGGTTCAGATCGGATGATGTATCACTGAGATGGGACTATAGAAATAATGTAGGGGACGCATGAAGCGCAAGTTTGAGGCCTGGCCACGCCCCTTTAGCATAAACGAAAACGCAAACTTTTGATAACTTTTACTGTCCAATGTGTTAAGGGCATGTTAACCAAGTTTAAAGGCAATCCTTCAAAATCACTAAGAGGAGTTTGTTTAAATACGCAATTCAAAAACATCGGAAAATGACCTTTGACCCAAAATGGCCGACTTTGTTTTTGTTTTGGACCAGGGTTCCAAGAGACTTTTTTGTAGGTCCTGACAATTTACACATGTATACCACGTTTCATAATTCTGGGATAAAGCATGGCTGGGGGCTGATTTTTAAACTAAATTCTAGGGGGCGCTCTGGAAGAATCAGGCCACGCCCACTACATATTGGACTGCAGTCCTGTCGAGGGATGGATAAATATAGATCTTAGTGAATTTGGTGTAGCTGGGAGCTTATATTAGGAAGTTATTTTAGCTTGATGTTTCATGGAGAATGGCCAGATTTGAGGCTTGGCCACGCCCACATGCTTTGACATAGAAAAATTCTTTTGATAACTTTTGACCTTCAATGCCTCAAGATAGTGCTGACCGAGTTTGACGCCTGGATCTCGAAAGCTCTAGGACGAGTTCGCTCAGATATGACGTAATTGATGTTTCATGGAAAATGGCCAGATTTGAGGCTTGGCCACGCCCACATGCTTTGACATAGAAAAATTCTTTTGATAACTTTTGACCTTCAATGCCTCAAGATAGTGCTGACTGAGTTTGACCCCTGGATCTCGAAAGCTCTAGGACGAGTTCGCTCAGATATGACGTAAATGAAATAGACCAAATTTGACTTTGACCTAAGGCCACGCCCACATGCTTTGACTTAGAAAAATTCTTTTGATAACTTTTGACCTTCAATGCCTCAAGATAGTGCTGACCGAGTTTGACGCCTGGATCTCGAAAGCTCTAGGACGAGTTCGCTCAGATATGACGTAAATGAAATAGACCAAATTGTGACTTTGACCTAAAATGGCCGACTTCCTGTTGGCTTTGGACCATTGCTCCAAGAGACTTTTTTGTAGCTCCTGATGAGATACATATGTGTACCAAGTTTCATTATTCTAGGATAAAGCATGGTGTCAATAGACCTTTAAATGTCAAAGTTATAGCGTTTCGTTTGTTTCGGCGAGTACGCCAAGTTCACCGCTCCACTACGCCCCCTGAACATATACGAAAAGTCAATTTTTTTGATAACTTTTAAAGGCCCATGCCTTAACTGCATTCTGACCAAGTTTGAAGCCGATAGGTCGAACGCCTGAGAAGGAGTTCGTCAAAGTTCGACATGAGTAAAACTGAAAAATGACCAAAATTTGACCTTTGACCCAAAATGGCCGCCTACCTGTGCATTTTAGAGGGTACCCCCAATGTACTTTTTTTCTTGAATTGGGGAGATCTACATATGTTCCGAGTTTCAGATCTCTACGACTTACGGTTTTCCCCAACTCACGTTAGGGGGCGCTGTTGAGCAGTTAGGCCACGCCCACTTGCGATTACACCAGATTCATAAAATTTTCGTTGGGGGACAATTTTGGGTGAAGTTTGGTGAGTTTTTGAATATGTTAAAGGCTCCAAACGGCCGCGCGAAGTGACGGAAGAAGAAGAATAATAATAATAATAATAATTAAAGCCGCAAGCGGCGTTGAGGCCCGAAGCAGCTTAGCGCCGCTCGGACCTTATTGAGGCGACCGCGCGAGCTCCAGCTCGTCCGCTCGGTCGCCATTTCGAAGTCTCTCGTGTCTACTCCGCACCAGGGGTGCACACGCACAATAAATCTGGTTCAGATCGGATGATGTCTCACTGAGATATAACAGTTTGAATAATCTAGGGGGCGCTCTGGAGTCACATGTTAAACCACAATATCAATGTGTCCACAAGGTCTCACTGATGATACACAATAAATCTGGTTCAGATCGGATGATGTCTCACTGAGATATAACAGTTTGAATAATCTAGGGGGCGCTATGGAGTTATATGTTAAACCACATTATCAATGTGTCCACAAGGGCTCACTGATTATTCACAATAAATTTGGTTCAGATCGGATGATGTATCACTGAGATATAACTATAGAAATAATGTAGGGGGCGCACTTGAGTCAAATGTTAGCCCACCATATCAATGTGTCCACAAGGGCTCACTGATGATGCACAATAAATCTGGTTCAGATCGGATGATGTATCACTGAGATATAACAGTTTGAATAATCTAGGGGGCGCTCTGGAGTCATATGTTAAACAACAATATCAATGTGTCCACAAGGTCTCACTGATTATGCACAATAAATCTGGTTCAGATCGGATGATGTATCACTGAGATGGGACTATAGAAATAATGTAGGGGACGCATGAAGCGCAAGTTTGAGGCCTGGCCACGCCCCTTTAGCATAAACGAAAACGCAAACTTTTGATAACTTTTACTGTCCAATGTGTTAAGGGCATGTTAACCAAGTTTAAAGGCAATCCTTCAAAATCACTAAGAGGAGTTTGTTTAAATACGCAATTCAAAAACATCGGAAAATGACCTTTGACCCAAAATGGCCGACTTTGTTTTTGTTTTGGACCAGGGTTCCAAGAGACTTTTTTGTAGGTCCTGACAATTTACACATGTATACCACGTTTCATAATTCTGGGATAAAGCATGGCTGGGGGCTGATTTTTAAACTAAATTCTAGGGGGCGCTCTGGAAGAATCAGGCCACGCCCACTACATATTGGACTGCAGTCCTGTCGAGGGATGGATAAATATAGATCTTAGTGAATTTGGTGCAGCTGGGAGCTTATATTAGGAAGTTATTTTAGCTTGATGTTTCATGGAGAATGGCCAGATTTGAGGCTTGGCCACGCCCACATGCTTTGACATAGAAAAATTCTTTTGATAACTTTTGACCTTCAATGCCTCAAGGTAGTGCTGACCGAGTTTGACGCCTGGATCTCGAAAGCTCTAGGACGAGTTCGCTCAGATATGACGTCAATGAAATAGACCAAATTGTGACTTTGACCTAAAATGGCCGACTTCCTGTTGGCTTTGGACCATTGCTCCAAGAGACTTTTTTGTAGCTCCTGATGAGCTACACATGTGTACCAAGTTTCATTATTCTGGGATAAAGCATGGCTGGGGGCTGTTTTTTTTAAATATTCTAGAGGGTGCTGTTGAGGAATTAGGCCACGCCCACCAAGTATTACAATGGAATCCTGCAGGGGGGTGAACAAGGATCGATGTCAGTGAGTTTGGTGAAGCTGGGAGCTTATATTAGGAAGTTATTTTAGCTTGATGTTTCATGGAGAATGGCCAGATTTGAGGCTTGGCCACGCCCACATGCTTTGACATAGAAAAATTCTTTTGATAACTTTTGACCTTCAATGCCTCAAGATAGTGCTGACCGAGTTTGACGCCTGGATCTCGAAAGCTCTAGGACGAGTTCGCTCAGATATGACGTAAATGAAATAGACCAAATTGTGACTTTGACCTAAGGCCACGCCCACATGCTTTGACTTAGAAAAATTCTTTTGATAACTTTTGACCTTCAATGCCTCAAGATAGTGCTGACCGAGTTTGACGCCTGGATCTCGAAAGCTCTAGGACGAGTTCGCTCAGATATGACGTAATTGATGTTTCATGGAAAATGGCCAGATTTGAGGCTTGGCCACGCCCACATGCTTTGACATAGAAAAATTCTTTTGATAACTTTTGACCTTCAATGCCTCAAGATAGTGCTGACTGAGTTTGACCCCTGGATCTCGAAAGCTCTAGGACGAGTTCGCTCAGATATGACGTAAATGAAATAGACCAAATTTGACTTTGACCTAAGGCCACGCCCACATGCTTTGACTTAGAAAAATTCTTTTGATAACTTTTGACCTTCAATGCCTCAAGATAGTGCTGACCGAGTTTGACGCCTGGATCTCGAAAGCTCTAGGACGAGTTCGCTCAGATATGACGTAAATGAAATAGACCAAATTGTGACTTTGACCTAAAATGGCCGACTTCCTGTTGGCTTTGGACCATTGCTCCAAGAGACTTTTTTGTAGCTCCTGATGAGATACATATGTGTACCAAGTTTCATTATTCTAGGATAAAGCATGGTGTCAATAGACCTTTAAATGTCAAAGTTATAGCGTTTCGTTTGTTTCGGCGAGTACGCCAAGTTCACCGCTCCACCACGCCCCCTGAACATATACGAAAAGTCAATTTTTTTGATAACTTTTAAAGGCCCATGCCTTAACTGCATTCTGACCAAGTTTGAAGCCGATAGGTCGAACGCCTGAGAAGGAGTTCGTCAAAGTTCGACATGAGTAAAACTGAAAAATGACCAAAATTTGACCTTTGACCCAAAATGGCCGCCTACCTGTGCATTTTAGAGGGTACCCCCAATGTACTTTTTTTCTTGAATTGGGGAGATCTACATATGTTCCGAGTTTCAGATCTCTACGACTTACGGTTTTCCCCAACTCACGTTAGGGGGCGCTGTTGAGCAGTTAGGCCACGCCCACTTGCGATTACACCAGATTCATAAAATTTTCGTTGGGGGACAATTTTGGGTGAAGTTTGGTGAGTTTTTGAATATGTTAAAGGCCCCAAACGGCCGCGCGAAGTGACGGAAAAAGAAGAAGAATAATAATAATAATAATAATAATGAAGAAATCCTGCGATTACAATAGGCCTTCAGCAGAGCTTCGCTGCTTCGGGCCTAATTAAAGCCGCAAGCGGCGTTGAGGCCCGAAGCAGCTTAGCGCCGCTCGGACCTTATTGAGGCGACCGCGCGAGCTCCAGCTCGTCCGCTCGGTCGCCATTTCGAAGTCTCTCGTGTCTACTCCGCACCAGGGGTGCACACGCACAATAAATCTGGTTCAGATCGGATGATGTCTCACTGAGATATAACAGTTTGAATAATCTAGGGGGCGCTCTGGAGTCACATGTTAAACCACAATATCAATGTGTCCACAAGGTCTCACTGATGATACACAATAAATCTGGTTCAGATCGGATGATGTCTCACTGAGATATAACAGTTTGAATAATCTAGGGGGCGCTATGGAGTTATATGTTAAACCACATTATCAATGTGTCCACAAGGGCTCACTGATTATTCACAATAAATTTGGTTCAGATCGGATGATGTATCACTGAGATATAACTATAGAAATAATGTAGGGGGCGCACTTGAGTCAAATGTTAGCCCACCATATCAATGTGTCCACAAGGGCTCACTGATGATGCACAATAAATCTGGTTCAGATCGGATGATGTATCACTGAGATATAACAGTTTGAATAATCTAGGGGGCGCTCTGGAGTCATATGTTAAACAACAATATCAATGTGTCCACAAGGTCTCACTGATTATGCACAATAAATCTGGTTCAGATCGGATGATGTATCACTGAGATGGGACTATAGAAATAATGTAGGGGACGCATGAAGCGCAAGTTTGAGGCCTGGCCACGCCCCTTTAGCATAAACGAAAACGCAAACTTTTGATAACTTTTACTGTCCAATGTGTTAAGGGCATGTTAACCAAGTTTAAAGGCAATCCTTCAAAATCACTAAGAGGAGTTTGTTTAAATACGCAATTCAAAAACATCGGAAAATGACCTTTGACCCAAAATGGCCGACTTTGTTTTTGTTTTGGACCAGGGTTCCAAGAGACTTTTTTGTAGGTCCTGACAATTTACACATGTATACCACGTTTCATAATTCTGGGATAAAGCATGGCTGGGGGCTGATTTTTAAACTAAATTCTAGGGGGCGCTCTGGAAGAATCAGGCCACGCCCACTACATATTGGACTGCAGTCCTGTCGAGGGATGGATAAATATAGATCTTAGTGAATTTGGTGTAGCTGGGAGCTTATATTAGGAAGTTATTTTAGCTTGATGTTTCATGGAGAATGGCCAGATTTGAGGCTTGGCCACGCCCACATGCTTTGACATAGAAAAATTCTTTTGATAACTTTTGACCTTCAATGCCTCAAGATAGTGCTGACCGAGTTTGACGCCTGGATCTCGAAAGCTCTAGGACGAGTTCGCTCAGATATGACGTAATTGATGTTTCATGGAAAATGGCCAGATTTGAGGCTTGGCCACGCCCACATGCTTTGACATAGAAAAATTCTTTTGATAACTTTTGACCTTCAATGCCTCAAGATAGTGCTGACTGAGTTTGACCCCTGGATCTCGAAAGCTCTAGGACGAGTTCGCTCAGATATGACGTAAATGAAATAGACCAAATTTGACTTTGACCTAAGGCCACGCCCACATGCTTTGACTTAGAAAAATTCTTTTGATAACTTTTGACCTTCAATGCCTCAAGATAGTGCTGACCGAGTTTGACGCCTGGATCTCGAAAGCTCTAGGACGAGTTCGCTCAGATATGACGTAAATGAAATAGACCAAATTGTGACTTTGACCTAAAATGGCCGACTTCCTGTTGGCTTTGGACCATTGCTCCAAGAGACTTTTTTGTAGCTCCTGATGAGATACATATGTGTACCAAGTTTCATTATTCTAGGATAAAGCATGGTGTCAATAGACCTTTAAATGTCAAAGTTATAGCGTTTCGTTTGTTTCGGCGAGTACGCCAAGTTCACCGCTCCACTACGCCCCCTGAACATATACGAAAAGTCAATTTTTTTGATAACTTTTAAAGGCCCATGCCTTAACTGCATTCTGACCAAGTTTGAAGCCGATAGGTCGAACGCCTGAGAAGGAGTTCGTCAAAGTTCGACATGAGTAAAACTGAAAAATGACCAAAATTTGACCTTTGACCCAAAATGGCCGCCTACCTGTGCATTTTAGAGGGTACCCCCAATGTACTTTTTTTCTTGAATTGGGGAGATCTACATATGTTCCGAGTTTCAGATCTCTACGACTTACGGTTTTCCCCAACTCACGTTAGGGGGCGCTGTTGAGCAGTTAGGCCACGCCCACTTGCGATTACACCAGATTCATAAAATTTTCGTTGGGGGACAATTTTGGGTGAAGTTTGGTGAGTTTTTGAATATGTTAAAGGCCCCAAACGGCCGCGCGAAGTGACGGAAGAATAATAATAATAATAATTAAAGCCGCAAGCGGCGTTGAGGCCCGAAGCAGCTTAGCGCCGCTCCGGCCTTATTGTGGTGAGCATGGGAACTCTAGCTAGTCCGCCCAGTCGCGATCATGGTGCGCATTTGCCAAATATTCAAAATCACATGCAAACTCCAGAGCTCTAGCATCGCCTGTTGGTCTTGTATTCGCCATGCTGCCACAACCACGCCCACATCCTCCAACAAAACCTTCAAGCGTTTTAAAATACATCAGATCAATGTATTATCTATCTTCTAGCACAGGATCATCTTGACTATGTCAAGGGCGTGAGAGATAGAGTGGCTTTAAACCACCAGAAAGGTGTGGAATTTATGACCAAAACTACCTTTTGATCCAAAATGGCCGACTTCCTGTTGGTTTTGGACCAGGGTTCCAAGATACTTTTTTGTAGGTCCTGACAATTTACACATGTATACCACGTTTCATAATTCTGGGATAAAGCATGGCTGGGGACTGATTTTTAAACTAAATTCTAGGGGGCGCTCTGGAAGAATCAGGCCACGCCCACTACATATTGGACTGCAGTCGTGTCGAGGGATGGATAAATATAGCTCTTAGTGAATTTGGTGCAGCTGGGAGCTTATATTAGGAAGTTATTTTAGCTTGATGTTTCATGGAGAATGGCCAGATTTGAGGCTTGGCCACGCCCACATGCTTTGACATAGAAAAATTCTTTTGATAACTTTTGACCTTCAATGCCTCAAGATAGTGCTGACCGAGTTTGACGCCTGGATCTCGAAAGCTCTAGGACGAGTTCGCTCAGATATGACGTAAATGAAATAGACCAAATTGTGACTTTGACCTAAAATGGCCGACTTCCTGTTGGCTTTGGACCATTGCTCCAAGAGACTTTTTTGTAGCTCCTGATGAGATACACATGTGTAGCAAGTTTCATAATTCTGGGATAAAGCATGGCTGGGGGCTGTTTTTTTAAAATATTCTAGAGGGCGCTGTTGCGGAATTAGGCCACGCCCACCAAGTATTGCAATGGAATCCTGCAGGGGGGTGAACAAGGATCGATGTCAGTGAGTTTGGTGAAGCTGGGAGCTTATATTAGGAAGTTATTTTAGCTTGATGTTTCATGGAGAATGGCCATATTTGAGGCTTGGCCACGCCCACATGCTTTGACATAGAAAAATTCTTTTGATAACTTTTGACCTTCAATGCCTCAAGGTAGTGCTGACCGAGTTTGACGCCTGGATCTCGAAAGCTCTAGGACGAGTTCGCTCAGATATGACGTAAATGAAATAGACCAAATTGTGACTTTGACCTAAGGCCACGCCCACATGCTTTGTCATAGAAAAATTCTTTTGATAACTTTTGACCTTCAATGCCTCAAGATAGTGCTGACCGAGTTTGACGCCTGGATCTCGAAAGCTCTAGGACGAGTTCGCTCAGATATGACGTAGTTGATGTTTCATGGAAAATGGCCAGATTTGAGGCTTGGCCACGCCCACATGCTTTGACATAGAAAAATTCTTTTGATAACTTTTGACCTTCAATGCCTCAAGATAGTGCTGACTGAGTTTGACCCCTGGATCTCGAAAGCTCTAGGACGAGTTCGCTCAGATATGACGTAAACGAAATAGACCAAATTTGACTTTGACCTAAGGCCACGCCCACATGCTTTGACTTAGAAAAATTCTTTTGATAACTTTTGACCTTCAATGCCTCAAGATAGTGCTGACCGAGTTTGACGCCTGGATCTCGAAAGCTCTAGGACGAGTTCGCTCAGATATGACGTAAATGAAATAGACCAAATTGTGACTTTGACCTAAAATGGCCGACTTCCTGTTGGCTTTGGACCATTGCTCCAAGAGACTTTTTTGTAGCTCCTGATGAGATACATATGTGTACCAAGTTTCATTATTCTAGGATAAAGCATGGTGTCAATAGACCTTTAAATGTCAAAGTTATAGCGTTTCGTTTGTTTCGGCGAGTACGCCAAGTTCACCGCTCCACCACGCCCCCTGAACATATACGAAAAGTCAATTTTTTTGATAACTTTTAAAGGCCCATGCCTTAACTGCATTCTGACCAAGTTTGAAGCCGATAGGTCGAACGCCTGAGAAGGAGTTCGTCAAAGTTCGACATGAGTAAAACTGAAAAATGACCAAAATTTGACCTTTGACCCAAAATGGCCGCCTACCTGTGCATTTTAGAGGGTACCTCCAATGTACTTTTTTTCTTGAATTGGGGAGATCTACATATGTACCGAGTTTCAGATCTCTACGACTTACGGTTTTCCCCAACTCACGTTAGGGGGCGCTGTTGAGCAGTTAGGCCACGCCCACTTGCGATTACACCAGATTCATAAAATTTTCGTTGGGGGACAATTTTGGGTGAAGTTTGGTGAGTTTTTGAATATGTTAAAGGCCCCAAACGGCCGCGCGAAGTGACGGAAGAAGAATAATAATAATGAAGAAATCCTGCGATTACAATAGGCCTTCAGCAGAGCTTCGCTGCTTCGGGCCTAATTAAAGCCGCAAGCGGCGTTGAGGCCCTCGCAGCTTAGCGCCGCTCGGACCTTATTGAGGCGACCGCGCGAGCTCCAGCTCGTCCGCTCGGTCGCCATTTCAAAGTCTCTCGTGTCTACTCCGCACCAGGAGTGCACACGCACAATAAATCTGGTTCAGATCGAATGATGTATCACTTAGATATAACTATAGAAGTAATGTAGGGGGCGCACTTGAGTCAAATGTTAGCCCACCATATCAATGTGTCCACAAGGGCTCACTGATGATGATAAATAAATATGGTTCAGATCGGATAATGTATCACTGAGATATAACAGTTTGAATAATCTAGGGGGCGCTCTGGAGTCATATGTTAGCCCACCATATCAATGTGTCCACAAGGGCTCACTGATGATGCACAATAAATCTGGTTCAGATCGGATGATGTATCACTGAGATATAACTATAGAAATAATGTAGGGGGCGCACTTGAGTCAAATGTTAGCCCACCATATCAATGTGTCCACAAGGGCTCACTGATGATGCACAATAAATCTGGTTCAGATCGGATGATGTATCACTGAGATATAACTGTAGTAATAATATAGGGGGCGCTATGGAGTAAAAATTTACATACCATTATCAATGTGTGTCGAAGTGTTCACTGATAATGCACAATAAATCTCGTGCAGATCGGATAATGTATCACTAAGATATAACTGTAGTAATAATACAGGGGGCGCTATGGAGTAAAAATTTACATATCATTATGAATGTGTGTAGAAGTGTTCACTGATGAATCATAATAAATCTCGTGCAGATCGGATAATGTATCACTAAGATATAACTGTAGTAATAATATAGGGGGCGCTATGGAGTAAAAAATTACATAACATTATCAATGTGTATAGAAGTGTTCACTGATGAATCACATTAAATCTCGTGCAGATCGGATAATGTATCACTAAGATATAACTGTAGTAATAATATAGGGGGCGCTATGGAGTAAAAATTTACATACCATTATGAATGTGTGTAGAAGTGTTCACTGATGAATCATAATAAATCTCGTGCAGATCGGATAATGTATCACTAAGATATAACTGTAGTAATAATATAGGGGGCGCTATGGAGTAAAAATTTACATACCATTATCAATGTGTATAGAAGTGTTCACTAATGAATCACATTAAATCTCGTGCAGATCGGATAATGTATCACTAAGATATAACTGTAGTAATAATATAGGGGGCGCTATGGAGTAAAAATTTACATACCATTATCAATGTGTGTCGAAGTGTTCACTGATAAAGCACAATAAATCTCGTGCAGATCGGATAATGTATCACTAAGATATAACTGTAGTAATAATACAGGGGGCGCTATGGAGTAAAAATTTACATACCATTATGAATGTGTGTAGAAGCGTTCACTGATGAATCATAATAAATCTCGTGCAGATTGGATAATGTATCACTAAGATATAACTGTAGTAATAATATAGGGGGCGCTATGGAGTAAAAAATTACATAACATTATCAATGTGTGTCGAAGTGTTCACTGATAAAGCATAATAAATCTCGTGCAGATCGGATGATGTATCACTGAGATATAACTATAGAAATAATGTAGGGGGCGCACTTGAGTCAAATGTTAGCCCACCATATCAATGTGTCCACAAGGGCTCACTGATGATGCACAATAAATCTGGTTCAGATCGGATGATGTATCACTGAGATATAACTATAGAAATAATGTAGGGGGCGCACTTGAGTCAAATGTTAGCCCACTATATCAATGTGTCCACAAGGGCTCACTGATGATGCACAATAAATCTGGTTCAGATCGGATGATGTATCACTGAGATACAACAGTTTGAATAATCTAGGGGGCGCTATGGAGGGTATTTGCTAATTAGCATAAACACCTGTTCAAGGGGTGGGTAATGATCGATCATAATGATTTTGGTACTCCTCAGATCAAATCTGTGGAGTTTAGAACCAAACGTATGGTGACGGCGTTACGTCTTACTTCGCCATGTCACCACGCCCACTTGCTCCACCCAAAACGAACAGTGCTGGAAAGCTTGTTACACCAACATGTCTTCGGTGACTGGATACAATGTCACGCTGATTAGGTAACAGGGATCCGATATGGACCGTTCAACGTAAAACTTTACACTTCCTGTTGTCAGGGGGCGTGGCTTAAGTGATGTCATGATTTGACCATACAGTTTTGCAGGGGACCGGATGTGGGTCAATCACTGAAGGTTTGATGTATTAGACAGTTTTCGTGTAAGAGCTGTAAGCGTTTCGTTTTTCATGGCGAGATGTCCAACTTTGAGGTCTGGCCCCGCCCCTTCAGCATGCATGAAAACGCACAGTTTTGATAACATTTGTTCCCCCGTGCCTTATAAAGAAACTGGCCAAGTTTGAATCAAATCGAGCGAAATCCCTAGGAGGAGTTCGTTGAAATGCAGAGGCTGTAAACGGCCAAAAAGGGGTGAAAATTTGGTCATCGTTCCAAAATGGCCGCCTTACCATTTATCGTACAACATTGGTGCCAGAGGTTTTCTGTGCATCTTGGTGAGTTGGACAAGTGTACCAAATTTCATGATTCTACGTCAAACTAAGGTCAATGCATAGGGTATTTTGAATATTTCTAGGGGGCGCTCTTGAGCCGTTTCTGTAGCAATTTGCTAATTAGCATAAACACCTGTTCAAGGGGTGGGCAATGATCGATCATACTGATTTTGGTACTTCTCGGATCAAATCTGTGGATTTTAGATCCAAACGTATGGTTATGGCGTTACGTCTTACTTCGCCATGTCGCCACGCCCACTTGCTCCACCCAAAACGAACAGTGCTGGAAAGCTTGTTACACCAACATGTCTTTAGTCACTGGACACAATGTCACGCTGATTAGGTAACACGGGTCCGATATGGACCTTTCAAAGTAAAACTTTACACTTCCTGTTGTCAGGGGGCGTGGCTTAAGTGATGTCATGATTTGACCATACAGTTTTGCAGGGGACCGGATGTGGGTCAATAACTGAAGGTTTGATGTATTAGACTCTTTTCGTGTAAGAGCTGTAAGCGTTTCGTTTTTCATGGCGAGATGTCCAACTTTGACGTCTGGCCCCGCCCCTTCAGCATTCATGAAAACGCACAATTTTGATGTCGTTTGTTCCCCCGTGCCTTATGAAGAAACTGGCCAAGTTTGAACCAAATCGAGCGAAATTCATAGGAGGAGTTCGTTCAAATGCAGAGGCTGTAAACGGCCAAAAAGGGGTGAAAATTTGGTCATCGTTCCAAAATGGCCGCCTTCCCATTTATTGTACAACATTGGTGCCAGAGGGTTTTCTGTGCATCTTGGTGAGTTGGACAAGTGTACCAAATTTCATGATTCTACGTCAAACTAAGGTCAATGCGGAGGGTATTTTGAAAATTTCTAGGGGGCGCTCTTGAGCCGTTTCTGTGGCGATTTTTGCCACGCCCCCAAAATACGTAATTTTTCACCAGTCCTGACGAGTCCGCCAAATTTGGTGAGTTTTCGTATATGATAAAGCCCCAAAAGGCCACTTAAAGAGGGACTAGAATAAAAATAAAAATAATAAATTAAAGCTGCAAGCAGCATTGAGGCCCTCGCAGCTTAGCGCCGCTCGGACCTTATTGAGGCGACCTCGTGAGCTCCAGCTGGTCCGCTCGGTCGCCACCTCAAACTCTCTCGTGCCCATCCAGCACCAGTTTGCCAAGAACAATTAGCGAACAACAACAATATATACGTGTTTAGAAGTGCTGACAGATGATACACAGTAAATGTGGAACAGATCACATGATCTAGCAATGAGATGTAACAGTTTGAAAAATAATGTATGGGGCACACTGGAGTCATCTGTTAAACCATAGTATCAAAGTGTGTAGAAGTGATCAGCCCTTTGTGAATAGCAAACAACCCTTTGGGTTGTTTTTACAATGGGTGCTAACGATCCATTGTTAAGATGATGGTCATCCATCATGTGAGCAACTGGTTTCAGCAGTCACCAGCAAACTGGTTGATCCACTTTGAGAGGGTGCTAAGACTGAGCTGAATATCAGACTTAGCTTTTTTAGAGTTTTCTACCTGGATTATTGAGCATGTATCAGGGGAAAATTAAACATGTTTTAAAATCAATTTTGGAGCATTTAGAATTGATTCTGAATCGCCAAGACAAAGAATCTAGATTTAAAAAAACAATTTTTTCCCTTCATCCTTATTGACATATAACAGTTTGAATTATGTAGGTGGTGCACTGAAGTCAAAATTTACACATTAATATCAATGCGTTAAGAACTGCTCCCTGATGACGCAGAATAAATCTGGTACAGATCGAATGATGTATCACTGAGATCTAACAGTTTGAATAATCTAGGGACGCTCTAGAGTCATATGTTAATCCACAATATCAATGTGTGTAGACGTGCTCACTGATGAAGTACA
>JBBPBX010081440.1:0-15952 GCA_038048925.1 Garcialebias charrua | reverse complement strand
AATAGCGAGTGATGCGCTAGCCAAATACAAATGTCCTGTTCTTGTTTACACATCTGAATATAGCGTGACAGTGGGCGCGGGGAGAGTACGTCATCATTCCTCCCATTATTCAAATCAGTTTGAAGCCGGTCGCAGACACGCACACACACCTTTCACAAGTCGACAGAGCCGGGTTTAACACTACCTCTGCTGGCGGATCAGAGGCGAGTCAGATTTACTCGCCAATGCGCATTTTTTTTTCTTCTGAATGCTCGTTGGAGGTCTGAACACGCATCAGAGACGGATTGGTGCGTCTTATGAAAGGGGCTATAGAAAATCTTTGGAGAGAGCTCAAACTCTGTGTTTCTCAGCCACAACCCAGAAACCTGGCTGATCTAGACAAGATCTGTGTGGAGGAATGGGTCAAAATCTGTTGCTGCAGTGTGAGCACACCTGGTGAAAAACTACAGGAAACGTTTGACCTCTGTAATTGCAAACAAAGGCTACTGTACCAAATATTAACATTGATTTTCACAGGTGTTCGAATACTTATTTGCAGCAGTAACACACTTTTTTTTTTTCAATCATACATTGTGATTTCCGGATTTATTATTATTTTCTTTAGATTACCGTGTCTCTCACAGTGGACAAGCACTTAAGATGAAAATTTCAGACCCTTCCATGATTTCTAAGTGGGAGGACTTGCAAAATTGCAGGGTGTTCAAAAACTTATTTTCATCACTGTGTGTTATAGTGGTAGGTTGATGAGCCACATGATGAAGATCTGGGAGAGAGTTGTAGAAGCAAGACTGAAGCCTCCAGTATAGCTGTGCGTTGTGTCCAGCGCCGCTGGACTCGCGTGTGCTACGCGCCGGCAGGCTCCAGCAGCTGCAGCCAGGCGGAGCGTTTACCTACAGGACAAATTGAGGTCGCTGATTGGTCATTTGCTGACACGCGAGGCAGTTTATCAACGCGCGCGCGTAGGCGGTTGTAAAATTTGAGCTTGGCGCGTTTACGCCCGCAATCAAAGGCTTTTGCCGCGGCGCTCACACGGTGTGCCGCGGCGCTCGGACTCACGCAGAGCTATACTGGGGGCTTGAGACGAGAGGTGACTATCTGTAAGCAGCAGTATGGTTTCATGCCAAGAAAGAGCACCACAGATGCCATCTTTGCTTTGAGAATGCTGATGGAGAAGCACAGAGAGGGTCAGCAAGAACTCCATTGTGTGTTTGTGGATTTAGGAAAAGCACATGACAAGGTGCCAAGAGAGGAGGTGTGGTATTGCATGAGGAAATCTGGAGTGGCAGAAAAGTATGTTAGACTGGTACAGGACATGTATGAGGACAGCAGGACAGTGGTGAGATGTGTTTTAGGAGTGACAGATAGCTTCAAGGTGGAGGAGGGATTGCATCAAGGATCGACTCTGAGGCCCTTCTTGTTTACTCTGGTGATGGACCGATTACAGATTAGGTCATGCAGGAATTCCCATGGACTATGATGTTTGCAGATGACATTGTGATCTGTGGTGAGAACAGGAACAGGTGGAAGAGAACTTGGAGAGGTGGAGGTAAGCACTTGAAAGAAGAGGAATGAAAGTCAGAATAAGACAGAGTACATGTGTGTGAATGAGAGGGAGGCTGGTGGAACAGTGAGGCTACAAGGATCAGAGGTCAAAGGTGCAGGACTTCAAGTACTT
This sequence comes from Garcialebias charrua, assembly GCA_038048925.1. Classification (NCBI taxonomy): domain Eukaryota; kingdom Metazoa; phylum Chordata; class Actinopteri; order Cyprinodontiformes; family Rivulidae; genus Garcialebias; species Garcialebias charrua. The sequence continues at coordinate 14,277 of JBBPBX010081440.1, read as the reverse complement.
GGGGTCCACTATCCAAGAAAATGGGGAATGTTGGAAAGAAGTGAAAAAGAGAGTCCAGGCAAGATGGAGTGGATGGAGAAAAGTTTCAGGAGTGATTTGTGACTAAAAGGTGTCAGCAAAGGTCAAAGGAAAAGTTTACAAAACAGTGGTGAGACCAGCTACTGTACGTTGTATGGTCTGGAGACAGTGACAATGACAAAAAGACAGGAGAAAAAACTGGAAGTGGCAGAAATGAAGATGCTGATGTTCTCCTTAGGAGTGACAAGGATGGAAAAGATTAGGAATGAGATCATCAGAGGTACAGTACATGTTGAACAACTGGGAGATAAAGTTAGGGAGGCCAGACTGAGATGGTTTGGACATGTCCAGAGGAGGGACAGTGGGTATATTAGTAGAAGGATGTTAGAAATGCAGCTGCCAGGAAAAAGACAAAGAGGAAGACTGGTCTGATGTGTGTGGGCTGCAGGGCCAGAGCTCTTTTATTTTTTAGAACTTTTTTATTGACAACATATAAATACAGAACACCGCTACTGCTGTTCCTGGGCTGCCAGTTGCCTCTACCCAGGGCCGCCAGCAGCTCTTGTTTATTTTTATTGTTTTTGCGACCTGTCAATCAATCCAGTAGGTGTGTCAGCAAATGACCAGTCAGCTACCTCAATTTGTCCTGTATGTAAACTAGGGGTGCGCCGATTGCAGTTTTCTGGCCGTTCACAAATCACCGATTTCTAAAAAGTCTGACCTGCCGATTCCAATTTTAGCTGATACAATTTTGTTTATAAGCGACAATGTTTGAGAGATTAGAGATTAGAGAGTCTTTATTGTCATTTGCACCGCATGTGGTACATGTGATAAAAACGAGATTATGTACACGGGGTCCCAGTTACATCCAACAACAAATGCAAGTGAAAAACAGTAATAACATCTAGGATTAACTAAGAGAAACATCAACTAGTAATACATTAAGCCCTAATGTAGTGGAAAGAAAAACATCATTATAAACAGCAGCACAATGTCAGGTGTTATAAGGTCACAATGCATCTTCAATCTTCCAATATTATTTTTTTGAAAAACATACCCTTGAACAATATCCTAGAAGCAATACAAACTTTTTTTAACTGGCCATGAGGTAGGTAGTGCTCTGAAATATAAATGAAGTTCAGACAATTGTTGCTAAAACTAAAACTAAAATCGGTAAAATTGGTTTCTCATGCAAGAATCGGCCGATTTCCGATTTTCTAAAATTAAGGAAATTTGGGCCAGTGCACCCCTAATGTAAACACCCCTTACCTGCAGCACTGGGCTGCAGCCCATCAGGGTATATACTAGGAATGTGCGATATAAACAGTACACGATTGAAAACGATAGATGTTTAGCCTATGACACATGTGTCAAACTCTTGGCCCGCGGGCCAGATGTGGCCCGCCATGTCATTTTATCTGGCCCGCGAGAGCTTAATTAAAAAGTTTTGAGTGTCTAAAAATTAATACGAGCGAGTTTTGACCAAAAACTACATTTCCCACAATGCCTTTCGACTACGGCAGCCCCACTATGCCTTTCGACAACGGTTTTCCCACAATGCCTTTCGACTACGGTAGCCGAGGCAGTGTTTCTACCTTCATGCCAACGAGTGGAATTGAGATATAAATAATGATCCCAACATGTCCAGAAAGAGAAAAGTTGATACAGACGGAAGTTTCAAGAAAGATGGGAAGGCGAATACTTGTTTGTGCTTCCAGGAGAAAGACCGGTATGTCTTTTGTGTTACGAGGCGGTGTCGGTTTTGAAACCAAACACGGAGCTAAGTACGCTAAAGCTAGCCTTCAAGAAAAGCAACACATTCTGCCAAGAATTAAAAGGCAAACTGCAGTCGCAGCAGTTTGTTCATGAAACCCACAGCCAAAAACGAGGCTGCAGTGAAAGCTAGCTTCAAAGTGGCTGTGTGACTTTGCTGTGTTGTGCGACATAACCGACCATCTCGCCCAGCTGAATCAGAAGCTGCAGGGATGTAAACAAGTCATCACGCAGATGTCCGACGCGATCACGGCTTTCCTGCGAAAATTGGACTTATGGATGTGGCAAGTGAAACAAGACAATCTTGTCCACTTTCCTGTTTGTCAGGTTAGCATTTTCTTAAAATTTAATTCAAATATATCTTGATGCATTCTCAATAATCCAGGTAGAAACATCTAAAAAAGCTAAGTGTGGTCCTCTGGACATTCAAAAAAACAAAACAAAAAACAGGTGATTATTTCAGCCACCTAAAATAATATGTTCCCCTTCCTTGGATGGTTTATTTTCACAAAGATGGCCTCTTTTACTCGTCTCTCAAACCATTGTTCCTCTCTATCAAGGATGTGAACATCTTCATCCCTGAAAGATGAAGTTTTGTTTTGTTTTTTAAATGTCCAGAGGACCAGACTTAGCTTTTTTAGATTAATTAAAATATAATAAAATGTAATTCAACAAAGAAGAAGAACATTTCAACTGTGTGCAATTTAATGATTGTGCTTGCATTTTGTTTTGTGTTTATCATTTTCAGAACATGATCAATCATAGAGAGAGAATCCACTTGGTGTGTTCACGGACAGGCAGCATCTCCTCATCAAAGACTAACCAAACAACTTGAGTACGGTAATATAGTTGTGAACTGAGTCAACCTTTATTTTGGTATGTGTATGCACACAAATTGTTGTCATTCACAGTTGGATGCAAGGCTGTGTGTAGCCTTTTTGGGTGAGATGCTACATGTGTCATACATGTTCTTTGCAGCTCAGTTTTATGTTTTTTTTTTAATTAACTTGGACAATTTCATCCTTCATTAATGGAGTTATGTGGGTTTTCATAAGCTGACAATTTTTAAAAGGATTTATGTTAGAGCAACAAGCAAACAGATGTTTTCTATGCAACTGTAATTGTCAGTTGAATAAGTTATAATAAATGAGTTATTCAACATTAAGGAGTACGGTAGTTACATTTATTTTACATTACATTAGATTACATTTAGTTACATTTATAAGTTACATCTGGCCCTTCAAGGTCAGCCATTATGCCGAAGTGGCCCTCGGTGAAAATGAGTTTGACACCCCTGGCCTATGATATAGATCTGTCTTCTACCGGCTAACTGCAGTAATGCTGTGTCTGATGTAAAATCAGAGTTGTCAGATTTAATTGTTACTTTTTTTTAGTTGAAAACTGTGTGTAAGCAGTGTTAAAATATTTTAATCGAGGGCTAAGTTGCAAAGATACAAGCTAACTACGGCCGGCTTGCCATAGTTTGCTGTATTTGGACGCATGCGCAAAACACTGTGTTCCGTTTAAAGTTTTTTTTTTTCCCTGTCGAAAGTTAAAGTAAGCGTTGGTCAGCTTCAGAGAAACCTGCTCTCTGATCTGTGAAAAGAACGCTGTGTTGTGTGATTTTACTGCGACCCTCTGGTCAAAGCCACACAGGAAACTGGTTGCCATTTAATGTCAGCTCTCCTTAAAGCAGAAGGAGATGCCCACTAGAGGGTTGGAGGCTCAGGGTTAAGTGTTTTCAGTGTAAAATGCTGCTCTGTTGCTGTTAATTTCTGAAGTGAGAATACTAGAAACTGAAGAGCTCACAACATGTTCTTTTGTTTAAAACTTATGGCTAAAACATTTGATATATTTTGCACTGTTTTGCACTACAAAAATGAAGCCTAATACTTGATTTGTTTATCATTTAAAAACTCTCTGGACCTATGGAATTTCATATGCTCGCACATCAGCTATGGTGACAGTCAGCCAAACAAACTATTCCATTAATAAACAACGACCAGGGAGCTGCATGTCACGACAAAGCTGGAACTAATACGTTATAGTAAATTTTACCAGTCATTGTATATGACCGAGTCATCAGCTGCTAGCCTATCAGACACAGATAACTGTTTTAAACATCTTAAACTTCTTTCAGTTAATCCTGATCTCGCTGGGGGTTTGAAGAGGGAGTTCTCTGTAGTCAAGACAAACTCTGCAATCAACGATAAACAAAATGAGGACTCCCGTGGACCAGATGGCTTCCCATCTGAGTTTAAGATATTTTCAAATTTACTCTCACCCATATTAATGTCTGTGTTTGAAGAGTCACTTGCTGCACAGACACTGCCACTGGTGTAGTGGTAATGGCAGTCGACCCCTGATCGGAAGGTTGGAGGTTCGAATCCCGCATCCGCCCACCATGTGTCGTCGTGTCCCTGGGCAAGACACTTAACCCCGAGTTGCTCCCGGTAGGTCTGGATGGCGCCTTGCAAGGCAGGCTACCACTACCGGTGTATGAATGTCTGAATGAATGGGTGGATGGCTGGTATTGTAAAGCGCTTTGGGGCTCCTCACAGGGGGCTGGTTAGGAGGAGGAGCGCAGTATAAATAAGCTCCATTTACCATTTACCATTTACTGTCCTTGCGTCAAGTAGTAATCTCGCTGATACCTAAGAAAGATAAAGATCCTCTAAACCAGGGGTGTCAAACGTACGGCCCGCGGGCCGGAACCAGCCCTCCAGGGGGTTCAGTCTGCCCAAGGATAAATCTGAATTATATTTAAAAAAGAATAAACGTTATTTTCTTAAAGATCTGCAGTTCCTATGTTGTCCGCTAGAGGCGCTGCGTTTTAGTATGGGAGACACGGATAGCAAGTGGAGACCCTGTTCATTTTCCCTGTCTCCGAGACGTGTGCGCAGCAAACGTTCATCCTGATGTGAAACAGTACAAAGACAAGATTTCAGGGTTGCTGAGAGAGTTTGAGAAATGATTTCAGGTCTTTAGAAGAATAGAATAGAATATATCTTTATTGACATTGCACAATACAACATGATTGAAATTACGCACACTCGTCTTAAAAGATGGGCCGAGTGCACGAAGCCGCAGTTGTGTCGGCGCCGCCACAAAGGCGAACTCGAGACAGAATTTGCAGTTTTCTCTCACCATTCACAGTCAGAGCTTCTGATGTGCCTGTTGACATGCAACTTGAAATCATTGATTTGCAGTGTGATGTAGAATTGAAGGACAAATTTGCCTCTGTGGGCTTGGACACATTTTACAAGTATCTCTTACCACGCTATCCTAAATTGACAGCACTGGCTGCAAAAATGTTGTCCATGTTTGGGACTACCTACCTTTGTGAGCAAGTTTTCTCACTAATGAACATTAATAAAACAAAGCTACGCTCAAAGCTCAATTTATGTGTTCACAATTGCTTCCTAGATGTGGAAAATGGATTTTAAATTAATTCATTTCTAAATTTTGATGGGTTTGATGCATTTTTAACATGCAGGGAAGTGTTTAACAAAACAGTTTGTTGACTAAATGTTTTAAAACGTGCAATCACTGATCAGTTTTTTTAATGTGTAATGCACTTAAATAAATGTTAAACTGAGTAAAAGTGTAAAAGGACAATTAATTTAATGTAAATATTTTATAATTTATTTCTTCTTTGCACTAATACAAAGAAAAAAATTGGACTTACTGTTCGTTCTATGTAATTTTGGAATGAGTTTACTGGTCTGGCCTCCTTGAGATCAGATTAAGCTATATGCGGCCCCCAGATCAAAATGAGTTTGACATCCCTGCTCTAAACTGTGGCTCATATCGACCTATCTCATTATTAAATACTGATGTAAATATCCTTGCAAAGGTCTTGGCAAAACAACTTGTCCTCACAATTGTCCCACCTGATCAGACAGGGTTTGTTAAAATTAAAATAAAAACTCTGGCTTTCTTCAATGTTAGGCATGTTTCAAACAATTGTGGACCCTGTCCTGCTCTATCATGAGTACTGTAATGGGGAAACCCATGGTGTTCTTAATACACATCTGAAGACCTTAAAAAGATGTTGCAAGTACCATTGAGGGTTTGGCCCATTAGGCCTGAGTACTAATAAACCCAAAAATAAAATATTTAGAAGTCGCAAACCACTGAAAGAAAAATACTGGTTAACATGCACAAAACACTCCCATTTTTTGCACCTAGTTTAAAAATAAAAAAATGAATAACTCATGTTTCCAAAACAATTTTCCCTGCAGCCAGACTCTTTAATAAACTCAGCTTTACTTTACTTCAGTATCCCACTGTGAGTCCCATTTCATGTTCCTTCACTTGCAATTGGTTTCCACAGTTGTAGAAAAGAGGATAAGTCTCCAAATAACCTTAATTTCACCTTTGTGAGTTTAACAAACGTTCCATTGAGCACATGTACTTAAATACTTCTCCTTGCTGTATCATGCGTGACATCCCTCACAACCCCCTGAAGACAGAGTCAGAATCCTTTGTAGTGCTCATTAGAAGAGTGTCAAGTCCAGCATGTTTCTCTCTAATCTAATCAGCTCTCCATCTTGCTCTTTCCACCCTCATCTCATCCCTTGGCAGCAGCCCCCCTTTCTGCTCTTTATCCTCTTCATTTGTCAGCTTTGAAAATAAGTAGGAGCAAGACGTAAAAAAGTAAAAGAAAGATAGAGAGAAAAAGGATGGAAGAGTGAAATCAAAGCTGGATTGAAGGAAGTCCTTGAGATGAGGAAAGTGTCTCTTGTGGGTTGGTTTGAGTTGGAGAGGAAATAAAAACTTGGATAAAAGAAAAATATAACAGTAAAGCTTTCTTAAACAATTGATTGTGTGGAGAATATGCTAGACAACATTATTTTCTTTTTATTTTACTAATTTGGCATTGGATTGTTTAAAGGGGACCACACATTCAAAATTCACTTTTTAATGTTTTTTTACTCAACTTTGGGTATTTACTTCATAAAAAAACAGTCCAAAGGCCAAAAAAATGCACCCAGTGGTTTATTTACTCTAAGTAGATTTATTTTACTGTGATAAAAACGGCTCGTTTTTGAAATAAACTGGAAGTCAATCGCGCTTGTGACGTCACAGGCGCGAGGACAACCCACCCCAACATGAGTCCAGCCCCTCACCTAGCAACCCCTGGTTAGGCTCAACCCATTTCTGTATTAAACACATGACTGTTGTTTTTCATGATTTCATCTCATCTTTTGTTTATATGTTATTAATTTCATGTGTACAGCACTTTGTTGCAGCTGTGGTTTTTTAAATGGCTTTATAAATAAAGTATAATTGTTATTTTTATGTTTTAGTTCAATTTTTAGTGTATTTGCGATCGCTCCAAACGCGCAGCCGGCAAAAATTAAACGAGCAGACCCCCGACGTAGGGACCGGCGTCAACGAGCCCCTCTTCTGGCGCGATGGAGCGGAGCTTCAACTGTGCAGCCTCGCAGCAGCCTGGCAGAAGCCTCGCAACAGCGAGGACCTTCTCTTTACCGATTAATTTACGGGAGACACTTGGTGAACTTTGTGTGTCTTGACTGGAACAGCGATAACTCTCAAAGTCTCCGCGTGCAACGAGCGGAGCTGGCGAAAACCGGAAGAGGAACAAGCTAACATTAGCATCGGATTCGGGTGGTCTCATGCTAAAAGGAGCAGCAAACTGCGGCGCGCTCAGACGGGTTTCGGTAAGTTATCTTAAGCTAACACTAACAGTAAGTCAAATGAGTAATAAAAAACGAGCTAATTTTAAAACAACAACACATTACAGATACTGGCTGTGCAGAGGGCGTAAACAGATCGTTGAAGGGCGTGGACTTCAGAACTTCTATCAGAAACCGGTCGTTCAAAACGAAAGTTAAAACTGGCAGAATTAAAAAGGGTATAATTAATTATCTAAGAATTATTTTGTGTATTAAAATGAATTAATATTGTCAAGATAGCACACAGACATAACATAAAATTTTTAAATACTTACATGTGGTCCCCTTTAATTTAGTTGAGGTATGGATCACTTCTTGTGTGTTACAGTGATGTGATGCAAATGAATGCCTTTGAGTTCTATGTTCCAACTTCTTTGCATGAGTGGCTCGGTAACAAGTCTTTGATAAGGAGGCTTGTTTATTAAATGAACACATCACTACTTAGCCTTTAATTTCCCTTCCTTTAAAGCGGGGTTTAAAGCTCAAACCCAAAACAGGACGGCCTACAATTACACAACCAAACCGAACCTTTGATTCATCCATATGAGATTTAGAAAGGCTTCAAAGAGATTATCACAGGCTGGCATAAATTAGTGTCCTTGAATATGGTCAGACTTGCAAATAAAGGTTGTCGTAAAAGCCATGTAACTGCAGATGAGAACTAAAGGGAACAGACAGAGGGGAAAAAGAAGACAGGAAAGAAAACCGAATGTGAGACTAATGAAAAGGAGTGATAGAGTGAAATCTCTGGGAGCAGAAATACAGTTGCCAACTTCCTGTCGCCGACAGGCAGCCGTATTGACAATGCCAGTTGACAGCCAGCTCCCCCTGGCCGCCACCCATTCATTTTGTATTGTAAATAAACACTTTAAGGGCAAATGTCAGCCGAGAAACGAAGGGAGCAACTCCGGTTATAATATCTCTTCTCGGTTCTCCGTCAATGCAGCAGTCCAGTTACCGTGTTTGTGACAGACGTGGCGAGTAATGAGGATGGCACACACAACCTGCTCTGCCGGGGCTGACAGTAATGAGGGCTGACGTCGCACCGTTTAAAGGTCCTCGAGGCCTTTGGGTTTTAAACTATATGCCTACACTAGTGATGTACAGCAAGGGAAGTGCATCTCTCTACAACCGTGAATAATAACAGATTATTGGGAGATAGAGTAAGTGTGGTGGGAAAATGGATAACAGAGACACGTTGTCGTTTAAATTGTGCCGTGATAAAGATGATAAGGATACTTGAATGCCTGCAGCAACTCTCATATGATAGAGGGAGACTGCTCAAAAGAGTGTGCATGATGACTCTTGCTGTGCAGCTCCGATGGTTGGTCATTATGACCCAGAAAAGAAACAGGAAAGCGAGAGCTGCTTAGTGACTAAGCTGAGCCAAATCTGTGTTGAATATGAATAGTTTGCCTTGAGTCACATTTTAGAAACAGTGAGCCAAGGACATTATACAGATGACACGCTGCACTACATATAAAGAAAAACACTAGTTACAATTAAGATCTTAATTAGCCTGGAGGACCAAAGCCATTGAAACTCTGATCACTCTCCATTCAAACATGCCAACAGAGTAGTGAGAGGACGTGCAGAGAAGGATGTTAGCCTTATAACTTTTTTCAGTGCCCATTCCTTCAGGCCGGTTAGGCAGGCAGAAATCTCCTGCTACCCCCCTAATTGTCATGCAAAAAGTATTTTGCATAGTTTGGTGGCTTACGGCTCTTTTTGCTGAGAATTCACACTGCAGTAGGGCCTCTCAGCCAATAACTACATTGTTAAAATTACACAACAACCACTCATTTCTGTTTTTCCCCAGATAATTTGATAAAAGCATTTGTTCATAAATACACAAAACCAAGGTCCTCTACAAAAAGTGTGATATTTATAGCTTTAAAGTATTTTTTAATGAAAACACTATGGGTTTTATGAGTTGAAATTTAGTGGTGTTAATGGTATGTACGTTTCGTACGGCATGTTCGGTTCAGCCCACGTGCGTACCGTTTCGGTTATTTTTTCACTCATTAAATTTTATTAACGAGAGATTATGCGCCGCAAAACTAAAGTTCCTAAGCGTGTTTCAGCACGGTGCTATTACGTCCATATTTTGTTGTTGATGCACCAGCTTTAAGCATATGATTCAAGTTCTTGAGCTCTGCTACGACATCCACGTCAACACTTCAGCCAAAAAGTGGTAGCAGCACTTTATGAAAAAGCTAAAACTGATCGTCAACAAGCCCTGGAGCCCAGATTTAAAGCTCTGCCACATTGATGATGAGCGAGCGATATTCAACCACCTCATAACAGAAATGATGACTGTTTATGATTAAATAAATAAATGATTGTTATTGTATTATTGTTATCTAATTAACTTATTTTAATTTAAAACTATAATCTTATTAACTCAATTTTGTTTTACCTCTTTGTGTTGTTTGTAGTCTGAGGATGTCACCGAGATAACAGCTGAGTCTTCTTCCTCTTCAGGGAAATCATCCACTAGATCACCTCCAGCTAAGAAGTCTGTAATGACTGAACTCTTTGGTGAACTATTCCAGGAACAGGTGGGATATAGCAAGTCCCTTATGGAACAGGTCCAAGAAGTGGCTGTGAGTACAGAGCTTTAGGGTGCCCTTCCCTTGAACCCAACCCTCTTTGTTGATGGAAAGACATTGAGGACAAATACAGCCACACTCTCTATTCCTGCTACCTCTTTTGCTGGTGAGCAGGTTTTCTCTACTGCTGGAGATATTGTCACTGCAACTAGATCTATGCTTTTGTCAGAAAATGTAGATAGGTTGGTCTTTTTGGCCAAAAACTTAAAGGATTCAAGGACTCAAGGTAATTTATTTGTCATTCGCACCATGTGTGGTACATGTGGTGGAAGGAAATTGTGCACAGGGTTCTAGTTACATCCAACAATGAAATGTAAAAGAAAAACAGTAATAACATCTAAGATATGAAGTAAGAAAAACATCAACAAAATATACACTAAGCACTAATATCATAAAAGCATTACGCCAAACAGTAGCACAAACATGAGTGTGTCAAAGTCAAAGTCAAAGTCAACTTTATTGTCAGAACTGCAATATGTACAGGACATACACAGGACCGAAATTGCGTTTCTCTCAGTCCCTCGGTGCAACAGTAACCATCTAAACACTAAACACTAAAACATTTAATACACATAAGCATAAAATAGTAAAAAAGTGTAACACTGTCCTGAGTTTTTTCATAATAGTATAAAAGTATGAAAATTTACACCAACACTGAAACACCAAACACCCAATGAACATAAGCATAAAATGAAATAATAAAAGTGTAATACTGTCCTGAGTTTTTGCATAGTAGTATGAAAAGTATAAAAACGTAAATCTATAAAATAAACTGAAGTTTCTAGCGTTGACATTTGCAAAGAGTGGCACAGCAGCATATAAGTTAATGTACACAGTATATGTATGAGGTAGTTGATGTTGGTATAGAGGCAAAGTGGCATATGCAGTGAGGCACATAAGGCACATTTGGCATCCTTAGATAAGGCTAGTCAGAGAATGCTGTATATGTATCTGCAGTAGTGTAGATAAAAGTAGTGTAAATGTAAACAGTAGTAATAAATGTAAAGCAGTAGTAATAAATGTAAACAGTATTAATAAATGTAAACAGTGAATGTAAACAGTAGTATGACTATAGGCAGTAATGTAATACAAACATTAGTGCAAATATGAGAAGTAGTGCAAACTGAATGAACACATGACCGAGAGTTTAGTGAATAACCCGTTTGATGACACAGAGTCCAGTGTTAAAAACTTTGTGTTGAGTGGTAATGTGTGAGAAAGTTTTTTGTGTTAAGGCAGTTCAAATGGGAGGGGAGGCAGAGCAGGCAGAGTGTTTAGCATTCTGACTGCCTGATGAACAGAGCTGTCTCTCAGTCTGCTGGTACGAGCCTGGAGACTCCTCAGTCTCCTCCCTGATGGCAGCAGTCTAAAGCGGCTGTGTAGTGGGTGTGTGGGATCACCTGCCATGCGGTGGGCTTTCCGAGTGAGGCGTTTGCTGTGTAAGTCCTGCAGTGAGGGCAAGGAGGTGCCGACGATCTTCTCAGCTGCTTTCACGATGCGCTGGAGGCTCTTGCGGCAGGATGCAGTGCATGCACCAAACCACACAGTGATGCAGCTGGTCAGGACACTTTCTATGGCACCTCTGTAGAAGGTGCACATGATGGAGGTTGAAGCTCCAGCCCTTTTCAGCTTGCGGAGAAAGTAGAGGCGCTGGTGAGCCTTCTTCGCCAGTGCTGCAGTGTTCCTGCTCCAGGACAGGTCCTTTGAGACGTGCACTCCCAGGAACTTGGTGCTGTCCACTCTCTCCACTGCGGTGCTGTTGATGGTCAGAGGGGCATGTTGTGCATCCCTCTTCCTGAAGTCCACGACAATCTCCTTTGTCTTCTCCACGTTGAGAGTGAGATTGTTGTGTCCGCACCACAAGGCCAGGCGGCTCACCTCGTTCCTGTAGTCCGTCTCATCGTTGTTGCTGATGAGACCTACCACTGTTGTGTCGTCCGCAAACTTGATGAAGTGGTTGGAGCTGTACGATGGTGTGCAGTCGTGTGTTAGCAGGGTGAATAGAAGGGGGCTCAGCACACATCCTTGTGGGGCCCCTGTGTTCAATGTGATGGTGCTAGATGTGTTACTCCCGATCCGTACTGTCTGTGGTCTCCCGGTCAGGAAGTCTAGCAGCCAGTTACACATTGAGGTGTTCAGCCCCAGACTGTCCAGTTTATGGATGAGCTGTTGGGGGATGATGGTGTTGAATGCCGAGCTGAAGTCGATGAACAGCATTCTAACATAAGAGTCCTTCGTGTCCAGATGTGTGAGAGCTGTGTGGAGGGCAGAGGAGATGGCATCGTCGGTTGAGCGATTAGGTCGGTATGCAAATTGGAAGGGATCCAGGGAGGCAGGGAGGACAGATGTGATGCTTTTCATGACTAGCCGTTCAAAGCACTTCATCAGGATGGGGGTGAGTGCTACTGGGCGATAGTCATTGAGGCATGCGGGCGTTGCCTTCTTTGGGACAGGGATGATGGTGGTGGCTTTGAAACAGGTGGGGACGATGGCCTGGCTTAGTGAGATGTTAAAGATGTCCGTGAAGACCGCTGCGAGTTCCCCTGCACAGTCTTTCAGCACACGACCAGGTATGTTGTCAGGACCAGAGGCCTTCCGGGCGTTAATCTTGATGAATGAACGCCTTACGCTGTCTGAGGACAGCGCCAGCACCTGGCCATCAGGAGAGGGGGGGAATTTATGTGCAGGTGTGCTGTTACTTGCCTCAAACCGAGCGAAGAACTCATTCAGTTCATTCAGCGTAGAGGTTGAGCTGTCACAGGTCTGGGGGGGGGTTTGTAGTCTGTGATGGTCTGTATTCCCTGCCACAGACTGCGTGTATCCTTGCTGTCCTTGAAACGGTGAGCTATTTTCCTGGAATACTGCTCCTTGGCCTCACTGATGCCCTGGGTCAGGTTCTTTCTGGCTGCCTTCAGGCCCACCTGATCTCCCGCTTTGAAGGCAGCATTCCTGGCTTTCAGGAGTCTGTGAACCTCAGCTGTCAGCCATGGCTTCTGATTAGCCCGAACAGTGATGGTTTTGAGGTTGGTAACATCATCAATGCACTTGGCGATGTATGAACATACAGTGTCTGAGTACTCCTGGAGACATGTGTTGTTGTTTGTGGTAGCAGCTTCTTTGAACATACCCCAATCTGTGGTGTCAAAACAGTCCTGGAGTGCCTCTGAAGACCCCTCTGGCCACACTCGTATCTGCTTGCGGACTGGTTTTGTGACTTTCACCAGCGGCCTGTATGCTGGCTTTAGCATAACACAGATATGGTCAGAAGCACCAATGTGGGGGAGGGGGAGGGCTCTGTAGGCATTTTTCATGGTGGTGTAAACTTGGTCCAGTGTGTTGTTTCCTCTTGTTGCAAAGTTTATGTTTTTGTATGTTTTTGGAAATACACTCTTTAAATCTGCATGGTTGAAATCACCAGCCGTGATGAGAAAAGCATCAGGATGGGCTGTTTGTTGCTCACTGATGTGCAGATATAGTTCATTCAAAGCCTCACTTCTAACTTTGCTGTTGGAGCTTGGAGGGATATATACAGCAACAATCAAAACAGCTGTAAACTCCCTCGGTAAATAGAACGGTCTGCATTTAATAGTCATGAACTCCACTAAATGTGAGCAGTGTTTGTAGACCACAGCAGCATCCAGGCACCATGCTTTGTTGATGTAAACACAGAGCCCCCCTCCCCTTGTCTTACCTCCCTCGGGGGTTCGGTCCGCTCTGTAGCATGTTAGCTCCCCTAGCTGGACAGCATGGTCCGGAACGTTGTTGTTGAGCCACGTTTCCGTGAATACAAACACACAGCAGTCTCTCACAGTCTTTTGTGTCGTTCGTAGCAGGCGTATATAATCCAGTTTATTGTCCAAGGAGCGCACGTTAGCCAAAACCATGGATGGGATCGCCGGTTTGTGTGGGCTAGCTGCTAGCCTAGCTCTGACACCTCCGCGTTTACCCCGCTTCTGTTTTCTGTCACGCCGCTTGTGGCGTTTCCACGGCGGGCGCGAAGAAGGGAGGCTCAGGGCCGGCTTCCGCTTTCTGTCCAGCCGCTTGTGGCGCTTCCACGGCGGCCGCGAAGAAGGGAGGCTCAGGGCCGGCTTCCGCTTACTGTCCAGCCGCTTGTGGCGCTCCCACGGCGGGCGTGATGAATTGAGGCTCGGGGCTGGCTTCCAGAGCAGGCC
>JBBPBX010081439.1:0-15953 GCA_038048925.1 Garcialebias charrua | reverse complement strand
GAAATAGTGTGGAAGATGTCGAAGAATGTTGAATACATGACCCAGAGGAAGCTGCGCTTCATGGAGGACCTGCCACCGGAGGATCAAGAGAAAAGAAAAAGGCTGTGGCCCATCATCAAAAAGGCACGTGAGGAGAAGAAGCGGGCCTACTTCGTTGGGGGAAGGGCCTTTGTGGATAACAAAGAAATTTTCTAACAGTTGTTCTGAAAAGGGAGAATACTCTATGATTAATTCAATCTAAGAGTTAATCGCTGCTCTGACTTTTGTGTTTGTTTGTTTGTGTGTTTGTTTGTTTGTTAAACATTTCTACTTTAAAATTTGTTTCTGTTAATGCTCGAGGCTTAAGAGACATTACTAAACGCAAGGCAGTTTTTCTTTATGTGAAACAGTTTGATTCTGACTTTTGCTTGGTTCAAGAATCACATTCTACTGAAGATGACCACAACTTCTGGAAATCACAATGGGGCGAGGACCTGTGGATGTCGCATGGAAACCATCACTCAGCTGGAACGTTAACCCTGAAGCACAAGTTTAAGGAGAAGGTTATTTACACTATGTCTGACCCAAATGGACATTATGTGTTAACAGTTTTTTGTTACTGCAACCAGTTCTTTTTATTAGGTAATGTTTATGGGTACACTAACACAAGAGAAAACAAAGAATTATTTCAAACACTAAGTACTACCTTTGAAAGTATCAAGGAAAGGTTTACTGATATTAAAATATTACTGGGAGGAGATTTCAACGTCACATTAAATGATGATTTGGACAGATGGCCTAGCAGAAATAAAACCAACTGTTTTTTGAATGATTTTATGAATGAACAAGGTCTTCATGATATCTGGAGAGTTACTAACCCAAATAGTAAAGAATTTACTTGGACAAACAAGGCTGGTTCTTTACGATCCAGAATAGACTTTTGGTTAATATCGGAATCCCTTACTCAATTAAATTGCAAAACAGAAATTATGCCTACTCCATTAACAGACCATAAAGCAATTGTATTAACTTTAAACTTATCTCCTGATAAGCCAACTCAAAGATACCCAGCATACTGGAAACTAAATAGTTCTTTATTACAAAACGAATCTTTAATTGAAATAATAAGGAAAAAAATCTCAGAACGTTTTGAGACTGCAGAAGATACAGGAGAATATCAAAAACAATGGGAGCTTTTAAAATATGAGCTGAGAAGATTGTTTATAGAAACAAGTTCTAAACTAAAAAAGGAAAAGAAATCAGATGAAAGTAATCTGATAGCCAAATTAATCTCGCTATCATCCATATTGCCTGAAAATCTATCTGAACAACAGCAAGCAGATCTCCTAACTGCACAACTAAAACTTGATCAATTATATATCAATAAAGCTAAAGGTGCATTTGTACGTTCAAGAGCGAAATGGTTAGAGGAGGGTGAGCAAAATTCTAGCTATTTTTTTAAGCTAGAAAAACAAAGGCAAAATAAAAATAGTATAAATAGACTCTCTTCAAATGGTGATATCATAGAAGATCCAAAAGAACTATCTAAAATGTGTGAGAACTTCTATAAAAAACTATATACCTCAACCATTTCACCTGCTCATATGAATGATTTCTTTAACAATCTAGGTAATATTAAGACAATTGGAGACTTCAAAAAATCAATTTGCGACTCTCCCATTACGCTTACAGAAATCTCAGAGGCTATTAAAAAACTTAAATTAAATAAATCTCCAGGTACTGATGGGCTAACTTCTGAATTTTACAAACTATTCACGGAAGAACTTGCTCCCTTTTTGCTGAATGTTTTTAGAGAAAGTATAGATAAAGAACAATTACCGTCCACTCTATGCCAAGGCTTAATTACACTCATCCCAAAACCACAAAAAGATGTATTAGTTTTAGACAACTGGCGCCCCATTACATTATTAAATAATGATTATAAAATTTTAGCATTATGCTTAGCAAATAAATTGAAAAAAGTACTTCATGATGTTATTGGGGAAACTCAAAATGGTTTTATGGCGGGAAGACACATAATTGATAATATAAGGCTTATCTTAGATTTATTAGACTACGCAGATTTAATATCAGAAAATAGTTTTGTTCTCTTTCTTGACTTCCATAAAGCGTTTGACTCACTGGAACATGATTTTTTATTTAAAACTTTGGATCTGTTCGGTTTTGGTGAGCACTTTAAGAAATCAGTACGCACCCTTTATGCTGGAGGCAATAGCTCAATTAAACTAGCTCATGGAACCTCTGGCAGATTTAATGTTGAGCGTGGAATTAGACAAGGTTGTCCAATTTCTCCATTTTTGTTCCTTCTTCCTATGGAAATTTTAGCACATTTCATTAAAAACAGCTGCATAAAAGGTATTCAGATTGCTGGTAGAGAAATATGTCTGAGCCAACTGGCAGATGACACAACTCTATTTCTAAAAGATTGCTCTCAAGTAAAGTGTGCTGTTGAGCTGCTTGGTGAATTTTCTGCAGCCTCAGGTCTCAACCTTAATTTATCTAAATGTGAGTTACTCCCTATTAAAACATGTCATGACACAGAGATCTCAGGAATCCCAGTAAAACACAAAGTTAAATACCTTGGTATCTATATTATAAAAGAGGAGGACCAAAGATTAAGTGATAACTTTAATCCCCTTGTTACTGTAATTCAAAAAAAATTCAATTTATGGGTACAGAGAGATTTATCCATCTCCGGTCGTGTATTACTTTCTAAGGCTGAAGGTCTCTCCAGTTTGGTTTATGCGACTTCTGCCTTGGAGGTTCCCAAGGACATCATTTCAAAAGTGGATAAAACATTGTTTGATTTTATTTGGAAAAAAAAGGTTCATCTAATCCGAAAAAATGTTATGATAAATAAGCTGTGCTCTGGTGGGTTTAATGTATTAGACTTACAGACTCTAAACTCCTCCTTTAAAATTAAATGGATCAAAAGATATCTCTTAAATCCAAACTCTTTGTGGAACTTCATTTCAACACATGTATTTGAAGCATTGGGTGGTCTATCTTTTATTTTAAGGTGTAATTACAACATTGACAAAATTCCGATCAAACTCTCCAATTTCCACAAACAGCTGTTTTTGTGCTGGTCTCTGGTTCACAAACACAATTTCTCTCCACACAAATACTATATTTGGAATAACAAAGACATTTGTTTTAAACATAAATCTATTTTCTTTAAAAATTGGTTTGACAGAGGAATAGTTCATGTACATCAGTTATTCAACAAAGACGGCAACACTTACTCTTACAGTGAATTTTTAACTACGTATAACTTTCCAGTACTACCAAAAGAATTTGCAATTGTCTTTGATGCAATTCCATCTGGTGTAAAAATGTTGATGTCAAATCCTGTACACAACAGCACGAACTATTTAACTGAAGAATTATTCATTGGTAACTCTGACCCTTTTTTAAGTGAAAAAACAAATAACAAATGTATTAGAGAATTAATAATTAGAGAATGTATTAGTAAACCTGCTTCTATATTCTTCTGGGATAATTTATTTAATGATATCTGTTGGAAAGATGTTTGGTTGTTACCTAGAAAATACTTTATAACTAATAAGATTCGAGAAGTATCCCTAAAGATTCTGCATAAATGTTATCCTGTAAACTATATAATCTCCAAGTACCGTCCAAACGTAGACCCAATGTGTTCACTCTGCCACAGCTCTGAGGAGACCATCATCCATCTCTTCTGGGACTGTTCTCATACTCAGGTGTTCTGGAAAGACATTTTCATGTATGTAAATAGAAAGTTAGAAATTGACCTACCATTTGACGCTAAAATTATACTGTTTGGTTTCTTTTGTCCAAATATTTCAAGTGAGAAAGTTTTTGTTGTAAATTTAATACTACTCTTAGCCAAATTTTACATCCACAGTTGTAAATTCTCCTTGCTAAAACCTAGATTTATAGTGTTTTCTAATTATATTTCCTCTTACTTAGCTACTTTAAAGTACTGTACTAATGCCAAAGCTTTAAAAACTAAAACAATCTGTAACGAATTTCTGTTGTAAGCTGCCCAAGACACATTTTTGTTTTTGTTTATGTGCCTTTATTCTCTTTTGTGCTATGCATGCCTTAAGTCTCGAGCCTTGTTTGACATTGTAAGTTTTTTTTGTACTTGTTTTTTCTATAAAAAAAAAAAAATAAAAAAAAAGAGAAAGAGAAAAAAAGGAAAAAGATCGTTTCTTTTTATATCTAAAAGTTCACAGAACTTGTTCTAAACATTTTAAACAAATCCATTCGTTTCTTAAATGAACGTTTGTTTAGGCGATTGTCACATCCAGGCTAAAACTCATCCCAAAAGTTGACGTTTATCCGATTTAGTTTAAAGCTACGGCTAAATGCTAAAAGGTAGTCAACGCGGCCTTAGAGCCAACAGCGCCTCTATAGCGGCCAGAATGAGTAATTACAGTCACATTGTGGTAATTTAAGCTTTAAAAACCTGCAATCTGCTGGTTAAAAGTATGAGAACAGGAAACATTTACACAGAATAGATGCTAAACTCTCTGCGTTTAATTCAAAACAACATCTTTTAAAGTTATTCTGTGCACTCCAGTTTATTTTAAATGAAAAGTTTAAAATAACAAACAAAAAGCATCTGCTGACTTGATTTTCACAAAAATCAATAGCAGAACAAATTTGAGGATGTCAAATAACAACAAATTAATAAAAATCACTGATTTTTATTTGGAATAACATCTGTAATGTTATGTTGAGCATACAAAAACTCCAGTTTATTTTAAATAAAAAAATATTTAAAATAACAAACAAGAGATCCTATTTTCACTCCTGATAACTGTCAAAATACAGCAAAACAGTTTAGCCAAACTGCAATACATCTTTTTAAGGCATGATGGAGCAGCTTCCTGGGAACATTTTAGTGTGAATATTGCATTTATTTCAAATCTTTTAAAAAGTTTTTGAGTAAGTAAAACGAAAATCATGCTTGTGTTAGTTAGTAACTGTTGTTAAAAAATAAGTTATATTTAAAGTTAACACTGCTTGCATTTAACTTTTACAATTCATTTAAGGGTAAACCCTGAAAGAAGGTACCTATGAATAGAAATACTTATTACACGGTGAAACACTTAAACCACACAGCTGGTTAGTTTGATTGACTCAATGCCACATTTAAAAGTGAAGATTTATTTGCACACATTAAAATACGAACTGTCTTATTGATTTCACAAAAATCAAAACAAAGATGGAAGTTCAAGAAGGTGCGCGTCCAAGGCTCATACAGTATGTGCCTCTAGTAGACTCATACATCACAGGGTACCAAGAGGGACCCCGAAGCCGAGGACCTGCTCCCCCTGCACCTCGCACAGAGAGAAAATCTCTCTCATTGTGTGGTGACTACTTAGCTGCCCGAAATGTCTTGCAGGAAAAAGATGAACATCCTTTGCATTTCTTTGACAGGATTTTCAAGGCGTATGCAGGCGACATAATGGAACCGGGACTTGAAGAGCAGACGCTTTTCAAATCTGTTTTCAGAAATAATCTAATCTCTGATATTAGATTCAAGTTGCCATTGTACACCTGGTGTCAATTAGAAGTAACATCTTTGGATGAAATTATACAGGGTGCTGTAACTGCTTTTGAGGCTCACATGCTAAGCAAAACACCCTCTGAGGTGTGCCCAGGTCAAAAGGTCGTATCCCAGTCGCTAAAAATAGAAGAGGTTCTCTCTCCTATAGAAAGCGAGAATAAACGCTGTCGTATCAAAGGCCCTCTGACTTCAGAGGAGAGGGAGAACATACGTCGGTTCTTGGAAGAGTTGGGTAATGCAAGCAAGGATATACAAGATTTTCAAACTGACAAACAACGAAATGTTGGTGCCAGCTGGAACGGTGACTTACAATGGTTTAGAGGGAGCCCCGCTCCTGGAGCACCTCAGATTGAAAAGTCTGAGACAAGCGATGAACCACAAAAGGTAGGTGTTCACTCTTTAAGAGACCCAAAATGGTTCAGAACGAACCAGGTGGGTGAAAACCAAGGTCTACCGGTGGGTGAACTTCAAAAGAAATTGAAGTATGAGGACCTAAACTCATGTAACAATGCGTGGTCCCAACAGAAACTCCCGAACCTCGGAACTGCACCTCCCGCGCCTCGAACAGAACAGTTCGTGACATGCAAAGAGTCACGAATGTCCCAGAATACTGGCCCAACACCTCTATGCTCGGAGGAGACAGAGGAAGTAAGTAGTTTGTTTTTAGATTTGAATGTTACAGTGCTTGACCAACCTGATACAATGAGTGACGTTATCATTGATAATGACACTATCAACATTGACCTACCTGGAGCAATGTGCAGCACTATCACAAAAACTCGGAGCACACAGTTAACAACAATAACATCGACACAGATGCCACAGATGTTGACAATAAAGATGCTGACAGCAAACAAAATGCTGACAGTCAACAAGATCCTGAAGGTCATGACACGGTCTGTCTAACAGATGGTACCGTAGAAGGCACGGTTGACTCCCCAACCGAGATCACTAGCCCGGTAAGTGAACCTTCAAATACAGGTGAGGCAGAAGAGACACAACAGTTGGAGCCAACCCTGGCCCAACATGGGAACCGCCTCTGTGGGCTTGAACAATCAGCACTCACTGAACACTACCTACCACAGGTAGAAGAAGGTGTGGAGATCCACGGATCCCACACCGAAGACGCTGTACTGTCCTCTGGGACAGATAAATCGGCAATCAGCCAAGCTTTCGATGAAACCTTGGTTCAAGAGCATTTGAGTCTAGAACTAATCAGAAATGACACAGTTTCTACAGACTCAAAGAGCCCCTCTTCAGACAAAGGGGGGAAAGGCTCGCACACCAACAACAGTGACCCGTCGCAGTCTGAACAATCAGACACACCTGCGACTGTGCCGACAGTTGTGACACACCTGAATTACACAGAAAGAGGTAAACGTAAGAAGAAACGTTGGCCGAAACCTAAAAGGTTCCTGTGTACTGTCTACTCTCAGCTGCGAAAACAGCTTAAACTAAACATTGGCATCCTAACTTGTGCCCATGGACGGACGTCCTCACCTGTGTTCGTGGTCCCCCATGACCTCAGGGGGGTGATGTTAGGTCATGCCCAAGACAAAGACAAAGATTTCAATAACCCCACAAACGACAAAGATCTCGCAAACTCACAGACTTCATGGGAAATTAAGGTCGTCCAAGCACACGATAGTAAATAAACTAAACAGTTTAAACTATATTAGTTGCTAAAAGAAACCATTCCAACTAGAACTTAGAAACGCTAAGTCTAAAAACCCACAACAAAAAACTAACCTTAACAACAGTTTAAATCTGCAGGATTTAATTGACATCGGGTATAAAGCTAAGAGCTGTTTTTCTTGTGTGATACACGTGGATTCTGACGACCACAGTGAGTTGAAGCAGTGAAACGTTGTTTTCTAGTTGCTTAATTGCCACTTTTGTTGTTGTTGAAGCTTGGTATTGTTTTCTGAACACTCCCAGCCAAAAGAGGTTTTTATTAATGATAAGTTAAAGACTTAAATGGATTTAACTATGCCAACATGCAGTTTTCATTTTGTTAAACCTCAGTAATTGAAGTGTCATTGTAGATTAATGCTACTTAAGGTACTATAATCTACACTGATCTCACAATTTCTAATTTGAACCGATTCGATCGATTCTATTCTAGATCATTATTCATTTTGATGAGTCTCGCCATAGACTTCAAAATTTATAGGGAATATCAAATCCTACGTCGTCGTCTTAAAGGACAACAGACATTTAGACCAAACTATATTTTCTTTTCTATTTTAGTTTAACTTTAAGCTAAGTTATGAATGGAGGAATAGTTTGGAAGAAGAGGCCTTCGTTACAGAAGCCCTCCTGAACCATCTATAGACGTAGATCCCTATATTTAACTTTGATGCATGATCCACCCCTTAATTGGTAGTTGTAGCTGATCTAAACCATGATAGCTTACATACCAGGTGCATATAGGTAAGGCTAATGTAAAATCCCAATCATAAGCCCACCTAAAACCACATAATTGCATGACACATAGAACCAGAGTGGCACGGACTGGAAACCAACCAGCCTTCAACCTTCGATGTGGGGACCTGCTACTTCAACGTTGGTCTTCAACCTTCATCCAAGGGTCGCCTCCTCTGCGTCAATCGAGGGATCCCCTCTACATGCTGATAAAAACAATTGTTGCTGATGAAATCAACAACTCTAATCGATATGGAATTACCGTTGTGGAATTACCGCTGTGGATTATAAGACTTTGTTTTCCAAAGGATCACAGACTTTGTTTTCCAAGAGTTAACAGACTCAGTTTTCCGAGGGATTAAAAGCTTACCGCAATGGGATTACCTACGAACAGTATGGAATTTCCAAAAACTTTATGGGATTATAATTTTTGATTTTTTTTTCCACTTGCTGGATTACTTCAAGATCAGAGACAGTTCAAGGTTTCCTTTCGTGTTGGACCCCATCCCCAAGGACTGGCGATGGCTTCCAAAAGGGGGGAGATGTAGTGGACCTACCCAGGGTCAAACTAAGGTTTTTGAACTGTCCAGTGATGACCTTCACTGATACTCTCAGAAAAAAGACATTAACACTATTTTATTACATTATTTTGAATCAAAACACAATAAGTCATAAGAGACTCTCTTATTCCTCTATTTTTGTGTTAATGAATAACCTTGTGTTACTTGTATAAGCATTATTGAATTCAATGTTTGTTAAGTCAAAGACTGTTTAATTCAAACTGTTTAATTCAAGTTGGAAATCCAATGTTATTTCAAAATAATGATCACTTCTTCATATGATGAATCAAACGTTGAAAGTGAATTAATGTCAGACTGAACTCCTCAGTTTTGTTAGAAGTTAGAATGCAGTTTTAATCAGTTGTTTTATGAAGCTGGCTCCAGTCTAATCTGTTTCTCTGTCTTCATTCTAAACAACTTCTTCTCTGTTCTAAAAACTGATCTTCTCCTATCCGAGTGACCTTCATCCACTGGTTTGTTTGGACCAATCGGAGAAGAACAACAAGTCACTGATCTGAGAGCCTTCCTTAAAGTTCTAAGCTGCTGCTGGAACTGACGGAGTTTGCTGAGGACCTCAATGCCATGAGGTTCCCCAAAGAACTGATGATCGTCTGGTCAACACGCTAATGACCACGTCATTCAGTTAAAGGCTTATAACTTGCCAAGTTATAAGTCATCTTCAACAGCTGAAAAAGCTCTCTTTTATTGACATTCCTTTAAGGAACGTCTTATCTTGAAAACAACACCAGGAGCTGCCGTTACTTTCGGTTCGAGTCAAGGCGCA
Source organism: Garcialebias charrua (assembly GCA_038048925.1). Taxonomy (NCBI): domain Eukaryota; kingdom Metazoa; phylum Chordata; class Actinopteri; order Cyprinodontiformes; family Rivulidae; genus Garcialebias; species Garcialebias charrua. Next base: position 6,625 of record JBBPBX010081439.1, on the reverse strand, counting down.
CGTCTGGAGACGCTGAGAACGGTAAACGAACTGACCAAACTGGACCGAGGGAGACTGACCATCTTCACGAGGTAAAAGTCGTCAAATGCTTTGCCAAGGGTACCAACGTGTAGCCGAGTTCGGCCGGAGAGCTGCCATGTTTCTGGTTAAACACATCAAGATAACTCCCTGACTCTTAACTTTTCTTCCTCCATTTTTCTCCTCCTAAACCTTTATCTTCCTAAGCCAGAAACTAAGTTAATGTACCTACAGAAATGAGTAAAATATCATCCTTCACTTGTTCTGTTGTTCCTATATTTCATCTGTGCTGAAGTTAATTATAGGAAAAATAATCAACCAATCATGTACAAATGTGTGATGTAATTTACAATTATGTTAAATAAATGGTCCAGTCCTGCTGTGCCAACATAAGTTTAACGTTTCCTGTGAATTACATCTGGTCAAGGTATAGAATTATTGGTATTAAGCTGAAAAAGAGAGAACTCGTTTAATTAATGATGTATTTTTGTGTCAGTCTAAACCCTGCCAATTTATACATCTAAAATATAGGTAAGTCATTAAACTGACCCCGTCCTATATTACTACACTATTATGCCGGTGCATAACAGACGGGTGGCTGGCGAGTCGTCCATGGCGCCGGATCAGACCAGGCGGGCAACCAGAGGTTCGTCCACCTTGCTGGGGCAGACCAGGCAGGTGACCGGAGAGCCGTCCATGATGCTAGAGCAGACTAGGCGGGCAGATGGGACAGGACGTTGAGCCTGGACGGGTTGTTGAACCTGGATGAGGTGTAGATCCAGGAGTTAAGACCTCATCAGACAAGCCAGGAGCGAGGACCTCAGGCAGGCCAGGGACTAAGATCTCAGGCAGACTAAAGACAAAGACCTCAGGTAGGTCAGGGACGAAGACCATAGGCGGACCAAGGACGAAGACCTCAGGCAGACCAGGGACGAAGACCTCAGTCAGGCCAGGATCTTCTGCAGTTGATGCAGGATCTTTGGTGGTCGAGACAAGTATGAAGACCTAAGGCAGGCCGGGGATGAAGGCCTCAGGTGGGCCATGGACGAAGACCGCAGGCGGTGCACCTGGTGATGAGCAGCTGAGATCACATGAGAGCTGTGATGCGTAAGTTACATGGCAGGAGACAGGTAAACCAAACAAATACGATTCAACTCAGGTAAAACAAGCCAATACAGTATATTAAATCAAGCATAAAAAACATTGTAAAATTAACCTTTGCCTATTGTTCAATAAAACAAACTGGACAAGGAAACCGTGAATATTCTGGGGAGTTTTGTGGATGAGTGTTTTGACAACAGTGTGATGGGCAAACCACAGAAAAACACAGCATCCACGGGTACACCAATATCTAAACGCACGCGTTCAGAGAGCTCAACCAATACATCCACAGCTCCTGCGAAAAGCTTCACGGATGTCCTGGACTCTAATGATAAGAAGCTAACCAGCTTAGATGCCCGACTGGCCCTGGTAGAGGTTCCACACAAGGAATTTCAAGCACTGAGGGAGTCTCTGGAGTTTAGCCAAGCTCAGTTGGCATTGCTCGCTGCTGAGAACCAAACTCTGAGGGATAATGTCAAAGAACTCACCGAGAAGATGACGCAGATGTCCGGGGAATACAGGAAAATCAAAGAGTCCATCTTGGACCTACAAGCTCGGAGCATGCGGGACAATCTTGTCTTCTCGGCGGCCGTGGCGTAGTGGTAATGGCAGTCGTCCCCCGATCGGAAGGTTGGCGGTTCGAATCCCGGTTCCCCACACCATGTGTCGTTGTGTCCTTGGGCAAGACACTTAACCCCGAGTTGCTCCCGGTAGGACTGGAAAGCACCTTGCATGGTAGTCTGCCGCTACCGGTGTATGAATGTGTGTAGCATTCAATGTGTGTAGCGCTTTGAGATTTTCACTAATGAAAAGCGCGTTATAAATTGAATTCATTATTATTATTATTATTATTATTATTATTCTCGGGTATCCCAGAATGAGCAGAGGAAGATGCCGAAGTTACGATCCGTGAGTTTATCCAATGTCAGCTGAAACTCCCAAGTGAGATGGTAAAAAACATCACTTTCCATCGGCTTGGAAGTAAGAAGCCCTATAACAAGCGGCCTCTGCCAATTATAGCTAAATTTGAGCACTTAAACAAAAAGAGTAGGTCAGAAGTCTGGGTCGAGAGCTGCATGGGATGGACTTCAGTGTAAACAATCAATTTCCTAAAGAGATTCTCAATCGGAGGCGATTTTTGTTCCCAATCAGGAAGAAATACATGTCTGAGGGCGTCAGAGTTACCGTGGCTGTAGATAAACTTTATGTTAATGGTCAGCTGTTCAGGGAACGGGACAGCACTCTGTGGCTTTATTAAAAGGAACAACAGATTGGTCAAAAGCAGGGCTATTCAACTAACGGTCTGCAATCCAAATCAGGCCCACAGGTGAGCTAAGTTCAGTCCACCAATGGGTTCACTTTTTAAAAACAAAACTAGCGCTTTAACTATAAAACAAAGTTGTTGAACTACTGGATATATGACTCCTGAGCACTTGGCTTTCCATAACTGTGGCCCCCTGGCAGTTTAGTTGAATGGTCCTGGTCTAACGCTTGTTACACTGGAGGTATATTAACTAGCATTTGTAAATAAAATGTAAACCACAGTTCGGTAGGGTAACTACACTGGTGAAGGTGAACGGTGCATGGCTATTCTTTTTTGTTGTTGTTTTTTGTTTGTTTTGTTTTTCCATTCTTTCCCTTTTTTATTTTCTCCTTTACGTTTGTCTGTTACCACACAACTTCATCATTCTTTTTTCTTCCTTACAACCCAACAATCACACCAAAATATACACACACACACACACACACATGCACGCACACACACACACACACACACACACCTCATAAGAGAACTTTATATCTTTTCAATTTTCTCACAACCAACATCTACTCAATTTTCTTGTACTTTTCCATTTCCAACATCACTGTTTCTAAACCCCTAAACAAGCAAGCTCAAGCACTAATTCAGATTTTATTTGGATCTGTTTGTATCTATAGTGACATGGCTGGTCAACTTTAGCTACTTACGCACAACTATGGGTACGGTAAGGTTTGTGACTTGGAATGTCAATGGAACCAGTACTAAAAAAAAAAAGAATTTTAACCAGCTTAAAAGATTACAGGCAGATTTTGTCTTTTTACAAGAGATTCATAAATCTACGACAACTGCAGATGATCTCAAATCACCTGAGTTTCCTAATGTGTTTTGTGCTTGCTATAACTCAAGACAAAGGGGAGTGGCAATATTAATACAAAAAATGTTAATTTTACAGTACTAGATACATTCACAGACCCAGAGAGTAGATATTTTATAATAAAACTTTGTATAAATAATTACAAGTTGTGTATTGTCAGCATATATGGCCCAAATGTTGATGACACCTTTTTATCATGATTTTTTCTCAGCACTGTCTGATCACTTGGATTGCTCACTTATACTTGGAGGTAACCTCAATTTTTGTCTAAATGAAAAATTAAACAGATGTAGTAGAGCAGGAACTCAGCACAGTTGGCAGTCCATAAATATAGTTAAACAGTACAAGAGTGATTGCAGACTTTGCGATGCATGGTGATCTCTTCACTGAACTGTAGGGAGTATACTTTCTTCTCACTTGTCCATCGCTCTTACTCTCGTCTGGATTATTTTTTAGTCAGCAGCTCATTGTTGATGGACATCTCAGACACTGAGATACACCCTATAGCTGTCAGTGATCATGCTCCTGTCTCCTTAACTCTAGTAAACAGAAAAGAAATCCCAAAAAGTATAAACTGGAGATTTAATACATCATTGCTTTAGGATGAAGATTTTTATCAAATATTTTACAGAAGAGTGGGCTTCATATCTGGAGTATAATGACTTGCCTGGAACATCAGCATCTGTTCTCTGGGAGGCAGGGAAAGGAGTGATGAGAGGTAAAATAATCTCATTCTCATCACATAATGCCTCCTACCCACCGCCCCCGGCGTCGGGCGGCCGAAGCGGCCGGATAACACCGGTTTACATTCAAAGTCTATGGAAGAGACGCGTGGAGTCACGGGGAACAAGGAAGCGGCGAGATTCGAGTGATCGAAGCGGCGCGACGGCAGCCTGCACACGCACGCGCGCGTCGCCGTCGAGCCGCAGACGTCCCAAATGTTGATCTCTGGCGGCTCGACGCATCCGGCAAACAGTCGGGAGAGCCTCGCTATCTGATTACACAACCACAACGGGACTTTTTTCGGACTTTTTAAACTCACCGGATCCAGCCTCCAGGAATTGGAACCAAACTCCGGTAAGAAACGTGGCATTTTTACAGTTGCTGCTGACAGGCTGCTGTACTCTCCAGTGTAGATCACCCCAAACATAAAAAAAAGTTTTAATCTCATCGAAGACCGTCGGAGGTGCAGTTAAAACAACAACTGAACCCGGAAAACAAGCCAGAGACCCCTCCCTCTGCTACCCCCTAGTGTACGTCATCAGACGGTGTTCAGTGGTTCAGTGGGACTGTGACCAGCGGCAAAAAGGGGACGGCAGGAGCGTTTGCAGTTGTGCGGTGGGTAGGAGGCATAAGAAGAAAAAAGAAAATAAACATATTCAGGAATTAGAAGAAACCATTAAATTGTTAGAAGCCTCTCAAGATGAAAAAATGCTGGATAAAATGTGTAAAGCAAAAATGAACTGATTAACAAAAAAACTCAAATCTTAATATAAAGATAAGTCTTTGTATTAAGATTTGAGTTTTTTGTGTTTTGTAATAGAAAATTTTGAACAGAGCAATACATTAAGTCAGGTAGCTTTCTAGCAAAACAATTCAAAATAAATAAGGAAAAAACAACCATAGTTGGTGTTAAAGACTTGACTGAGAATACAGTTTATGATCCTGAAAGAATAAACAGCATTTTCAGAGATTTTTATAAAGCTTTATACTCACCCCCAGATAAACCCATTAGATAATGAAATTTATCAATTCCTCGATAAAATAACACTTCCTAAATTATCAGCTAGTCAAGCAATGGAGCTGGACTCACCACTGACACCAGTGGAACTCCAGAAAGCCCTCAAAAGCTTGTCCAATAAAAAGGCTCCAGGTTCAGATGGATTTCCAGCAGAGTTCTGCAAAGAATTCTGGAATATCTTGGCACCACTATTTCACAAAATGCTGCAGGTAACTGAGAAAAATAACAGAGTTCCAAAAAATATAAATTCTGCCAACATTAGTCTCCTGTTAAAACCAGGCAAATACCCTATATTACCTACCAGTTATTGTCCCATATCTCTTATCAATGTTGATCTTTAAATAATTTGTAAAACCCTCTCAAAAAGTTTGGAAAGGTAACTCATCTTAATACATCCTGACCAAATTGGTTTTATAAAAGGGAGGCATTCATCCACAAATTCACGCAGATTATTTGATTTAATAGATTGTTCTTATAATAAAAACATTGAAACTACAATATTCTCTCTATGCAGAAACAGCCTTTATTAGGGTTAGCTGGAAATTTTTATTTGCAACCTTGTTCATCTTCTTTCTATCTGCCAGTTCCATGTAGTGTCTACTTGGATCAAAAGTCTTGTCAATTCTTGTGAACAACTCTTCATCAGTGATGATGTGTGATGCGGCTCCATAGTCCACCATTATTCCATTAAGCTTGATGTTGCAAGGCAGAAGATTCCGGCTAACTTTGAATACCATGGTCTGGTCCTCCTCATGGTTGTCCTACATGTCTGAAGTCTACTTGCATCATCTTTCCGTTTCGGTCTTCTTCTGCATGTCTGGTCATTATGGGTTGTACTTCTGTGGTAGCTGTACCATTTTGGCGCGGCCTTTTGGCGGCAGTCTCTCGCCATGTGCCCGCGCTGTCCACAGTTGTAACAGTTTACAGTTGTCATGTCCACTTTTAGTACATTATCTGACTTTGGGTTGCTTTCAAACTTTTCTGTCTCTTCATAGCTTCGAAGTCTGCTCTTAAACTGAGTGAACGTCAATTCTTCATTGCTCTGTGTTGTGTGAATAGCAAAAGGCTTGTATGATTCTGGTAGTCCCTTCAGAATCATTGATATTATTAGTCTGTCACTAATAACCTCTTTTGCATTTCTCAGAGACGTTATTGCTTTTTCAGCATGTAAAACATAGTCTGTCACTGTTTCGCCGGGTTCTTTTAATAGGGACGTGAGCTCTGTGTAAATGGCGATGATCCTGGGCTTACCCTGGCTGACGTAATAGCTGCGTAATATCTGCAGAGCTTTCTTTCCATTGTCGACGGCATTTCTCATGACCAACAACAGACTCTTATCATCGAGGACCTGGATTAGTTCCGCGTAACATTCTACGTTTTTCTCTTCATCTGGGTCCGCGGTAGATAGGATGGTGTCCTTTAAGCCTAGCGTTTTTAAGTAAGCATGGAACTTTACCTCCCAAAGTTCGTAGTTGTTTTCATCTCCATTGAAAACTAATCTGTCCCATCGTCCTCCCGTATGGTGCCTGGGCCCATAACCTGTTACGTTTTCTTGTTCAGTACTCATGTTAATAAACCACACTTCTTTTTGTCAGATAGCTGCGTTTTCTTTTTATTGCTAACATTTCAT